>JAJOZX010005339.1:102500-331501 GCA_023014485.1 Bathynomus jamesi
TGCTGCAGATAAATAACCCCGTAAATGCTCCAGAATGTGTTTAGAAATGCTGCGGAACGATTTGAGTGAGCTGTGCAGGGATACTGATGGGCGTCACGTCGAATCCTACTCTTAATTATTTAATAAATGTTACCACTTTATCATTTCATGATTGAATTCCATATAATTTCCAAGTGCTTCACAAAAATAGATCCTGACTTTATGTACACCAAATATAATTATATATATATATAATATATATATATATATATATATATATATATATATATATACACACACACACTATATGAAAATTATTTCACGAAAGTGACACGTGAATAATATTATGATGAAGATAACCACGAAGGAAATTAAAACAAAATCCTTTTGTTTTGGGAGTACCAATATGGCGGACTTGTGACTTCAACATTTTAAGCTAATGCGCTATCCAGTAATTTATAAAGATCAGTGCTCGCAACCAAGGTCCGGGAGATGAATCAGGTCCCTGATGGTACTTTTGACTCTGGGGGCCTTTACCCCCGATCACCTCTTCTCTCTTCCAGCCCGGTCCCTCATGCGTTGACACCTCGGGCAGCGTACAATTTACGGTAACACGCGAATGTGATTTATTTATTTATGCGCTATTTATAACAACTGCAATTATGAACAAGGAAAATAGGTCATATTTGTTTTTTGACATTGAAATTTTGAAGAAATGCTTTTAGAATTGTATATACCGTATCTCTTTCACGTACAGAGACCTGCAGTATATAGAAGGTTGACAGAAGTAAATAGACGCTTGGTTTTTTCCATAATTTTTTTATTTGATACTAAAAGTCAATAAATAATAAATTTATTGAATCAATATAGTGGGAATCGTGTTGCTTTCCCCTTTCCATTATGTAAAGCTGACTGACACACGTTCTGGCATTCCACTGATGAGCTTTGCCATTTGGTCTCGAGGACAATCATCGTGGTGTTTACTTACTTTTGTTACCCCACTGTATACCTGAGACAGATGGACTAAATCAGTTACCGAATATAAGATAATTCACATACAGTATCAGGGCTGTGCGGGTCTATCACTTTCGGGTCGGGTCCGGGTCTGGGTCATTTTTCTAATTTACTTTCGGGTCCGGGTCATTTTTCTAATTTACTTTCGGGTCCTGGTCCGGGTCCGGGTCGAACCCGAAAGTTCACTTTCGGGTCCTCTCAGGTCTTTCAGTATATGACCCGGGTCTGGGTCGGGTCCATTATTAAAAATGTAATAATTATAATCTGGTATAGGATAGGTAATGAGACTGCTACCGTAGCTACATTAACATGTTTTCTGAAACATAGTAAAACATTATATGGCTATACGGTAGTAGCCTAACCATATATATTAATTAATCCGATTTTGGAAATGTTTGAAAGTAGGTGTATTAATATTTAATAGTAACTAGATATAGTTACACAATTTAGGGGGGGGGGGGTCGAAACATATCAAAAATCGAGTTTCTCCAATTCCACAGTATACACGTAGTTGGAAATGATGATCTCAACATCTTGTAAAAAAAATGAGTATATGCGACCCCCTTTACCCCTTCCATAGCATCCCCCCATTTTACTCTCTCCACAGATATAAACCCCAAATGTGACAATCATGCATTATATTAAGTCTTATTAAGTAGATTAGATTAATTTGGAGAGATTATTTAGATAGAGTTTTTGATAGATTGAATAGATTACATAGATTAATTTAGATAGATTAGATGAATTATATAAATTATTGTCACGTTTTTTTGTTTAGTTTCAGATTGTTATTTTCAGATTGTTTATGATTGAATGAGTTATGATTTAATTCCGAATGAGTTATATTAAATTCAGATTGAATGATTCAGTTGCTAGAATTAAAAATTAGTTTCTTGTTATTAATGCTACTAGGCCAAATAAGTGAAATCATGGCGACAAGAAGCAAAACGCACAATTCAACATTTGGTCACCCTGCAGAATTTCCACCTTCAATGAAATGCGTCCAGATTGTATGTTAATGCACATCTCACAAGCGTTAGCCACCAGATCCCCAGGTGCCCTCCATCATGCAAGATGGCTAACACGAGCAAACAGGATCCTGCGCTTATATGTCTCTATACGGAAAGACAAAAACATCCAAGACCTAGTAAAAATTATAATGCTGGTTTACGCTCCAGGCTGGTTTTGGATAAAGTCTCATCCAAAGGCAAATGAGGGAGCATCTATTTTTGGTATATCATGCACTTGCTTAAAGGCTTAGATAAAAAGCATCGGATGATTATGGAGCGTGTCCTCAGAAATAACGCCTATTTTGCCCACCCAGAGAATATCTTACTCTCAATGATAACAGACACAAGAAGAGGTCAGAGAGCTGGCTCTTCAGCACATCATTCGAGGAAGAACTCGGAGCACCAATGCGAGAAATTTTGAGCTGCCAAAAACACTGAACTTTGAAGCAGACGATTATCCTAACATGATCGACTGGGACAACGAAACCATCACCCTCCACCTATTTTACAGAATTTGACAAATGATGATCTTAAAGTTCGAAATGAACCACTTCAGCTTATTCCTTTTCCCTGTCACAGCCAGGGAGTAGAACATGCTGTAAATGTGGTAACAGAAACATCACAAGATAGAATTGGTTACGAAAACAGACATAAATTTATTTTGAATGTACTGGAGTCGAGAAAAAAGCTACCTGTGTTCCAATAGAAAGGCCAGTGGTGTCAGTAATTTATGATTTTAAATTTCTTAAGGTGAATATTTTGGTTTTAATATGCTTCAGTTAAATTTCTTAAGGTGAATATTTTGATTTTAGTATGCCTCAATTGATTCTTTAAGTAATATACGGAGAAAGATTTCTTATTTTATATAATATATATATATATATATATATATATATATATATATATATAATATATATTGCACTAAAATCACAAAATAACACGTGATCTTATTAATAAGCAAACAACCACAGGGAAAAGGAAACACAAAGTCCGAGCGCTTTCGTGATATATTCACATTATCAAGGAGGAACAGAAAATAATGTGAATATATCACGAAAGCGCTCGGACTTTGTGTTTCCTTTTCCCTGTGGTTTTGCTTATTATATATATATATATATATATATATATATATATATATATATATATATATAAACTTACTTTAACTTTACTTATATCATTATTTACTTTAATCTTTGTCATTTATCAGGTTTTTTTATTCAAAGAATTGGTTTCAATTTCATTTCAATTTAAAAAAGGGGGGGGGGCATATGCAACGGGTAGGGGGGGGCCGCATAGCGGTGTAATTACAGTATGTTGTTTAGGCGCCCAAAGGAAACTCCGAGCAGTGTGTAGAATAAGAATACAAAATTTCGACCCCCCCCTATAATATACATGCATTGCTAAGGGGCAAAGTACGATGTATGATTGTTCTCTTCAGCCCCCTTATTCTAACAGCACTTGATCATATCGGACCCGTTGTCTGTTGCAATGGATACAACTTCTGCAGATCCCAAGTCGTACTCGGTTAACACAGACTGAATGATTTGTTTCAAAACATCTCCTATGAAATTAATTATTTATTACTGATTTAGATTTAAAGTAACATTCTTTTACATATACTGTAATACTGTACGATATATATATTATATATATATATATATATGTATATATATATATATATATATATATTATATATATATATATATATTATATATGTACAGGGTTATTACAAAAAATAGACAGTTTCAAATATTTATTAAACGAAAACTATTTATGATATTGAATTTACTATGCACAGTTTTATAGAGAAAGTCTTGGAATATTTTACAGCAACTTACAGATGTTCGATGTGTGCACCCCGTCACACGGCATATATCAGCGCGGTAGTCGATTTCTTGCCAAAACACGCGTTAGCATATCTTCATTAACACTAGCAACAGCTCTTGTGATACGTTGTTTCAGATCATCTAAATTAACAGGAAGGGGAGGGACAACACCTAGTCGCAAGCTGTTAGATCTGGACTTCGTGGTGGCCAACGTATGAGTGACATGTTGTCGGCTGTTCGCGGCCAATCCAGCGCTTTGGAAGATTTGCATCGAGGTAATGTCGAACTTGCCGGTGCCAGTGGGGCGGGGCTCCATCCTGTTGAAAAATGAAGTTGTCACTGTCTTCGTGCAGTTGAGGCATCAGCCAATTCATTAGCATGTCGAGATAAGAAGCTCCTGTTACAGTTTTCTCTGCGAAAAAGAAGGGGCCATACACTTTTTTACAGGACATAGCACAGAAAACATTAACCTTTGGAGAATCTCGCACATGCTCCACTGTTGCTCTAGATTTTCAGTACCCCATATGCGAACGTTCTGTTGTTTACCTTTCCCACTGATGTGGAAAGTCGACTCGTCGCTGAAAAAATTAGACGCTCCATAAACCCATCTTCATCTTCACATCGCTCCTGCATTTCTGTACAGAAATCACTGCGTGTGTTTTTGTCCTGGTCACTTAGACTTTGCAATATCTGCAGCTTGTAAGGAATCATTTTCAACCGTTTCCGCAAAACTTTCGAAACAGTCGGTTGTGGAATTTGTAACTCCAGACTTGCCCTCGTTGTGGATTTCTGTGGGCTGCGTAGGTAACTGGCACGAACACGCTCCACTTGTTCTTCAGATACCTGTGGTCTTCCAGGACTTTTACCTTTACACAAACATCCTGTTGTTTAAAATTTCCTGTACCAATCGTAGATGGATTGTCTAGTCGGCGGCGATTTCCCGAAACGTGTTCTAAAATGCCGTTGCACAACAGTAACGGAATTCGTTTTGCTTAAATCAAGCACACAAAACGCCTTCTCCACAGCATTAGCAGGCATCGTACCTCACTGCTCGCTGACTGGTCACTGATAGTGGAACACTGTACACACGCTGTTGCCGACAGCCTTATTGGCACACTGCCAAGCGTACGACGTTGCTTACGTACGACGTGGCTAAAACTTCAAGAGTTTCTCTACAAAACTGTACATCGTAAATGTCAATATCATAGTGTTGATGAAGATATGTTAACGCGTGTTTGGCAAGAAATCGACTACCGCGCTGATATATGCCGTGTGACTAGGGTGCACACATCGAACATCTGTAAGTTGCTGTAAAATATTCCAAGACTTTCTCTATAAAACTGTGCATAGTAAATGTCAATATCATAAATAGTTTTGGTTTAATAAATATTTGAAACTGTCTATTTCTTTTGTAATAACCCTGTATATATATATATATATATATATATATATATATATATATATATTTGTGCGAAATGTAAAATAATTTTTTGTGTGAAATGTAAATAATTTTTACCTGTATGCGAGCAGTGAAGTTCCTTGACAGCCAATGTTTTCATTTCAATTTTGTTTTCAGTCATATTGGGCTTGAATACCTAAAAATTCTCTATCTAAGCGGCTGCAACAATCTACTTTTAAATGAAACATTTTTTTAAGAAGTATTTTAACTTTTTTCAGCTATTGCTCTATCGAGAGCCAAAGTAGCAAGATTTTTCTGTTCATGTTTATATTCATTGCAGATAGAAATGGTTCAACCAAAATTTTAAATCCAGTATTTTCTACAATGCTAAAAGGCCGCCCGTCTATTGTCACCCACGAAATAAGGCCATTTTCTAAAGTTTTCCTATAAAGAAAGATGCGAGTGAACTCCAACCTCAATTTGTTTAAAAAAGTTTTTAACACTAGTTTGGCCTACATTCATTCCCTTCGTTTGTATTTGAGTTTTCGAAGTACTGCTAGTGCTAGGTAGGCTTTTATCATGATCCTCAACTTTACGATATATGTCTGGGTGACACGATTTTAGGTGTCGCTTTAGGTTTGTCACATGATTGCCACTATACACTTTTCCACACTTTTCAATTTGGCATGTAGATGTTTTATCAATATTATTATATTTAAAATATTAATTTGTAAGGCTAGTTTTTTTTGCTACACAACTCGCAAACAAACACTAAAATATATTAGGATTAGGCTATTCTTCCGTCACCGTTAACTCTCCACTTCCAGTGAGTCATTTGGAGGGTGGAGTGATACTTCAATACATTGTTGCCAAATCTAAAGGCGCACACATAAATTTTTGAACTAAAAACCCGGCTGTGCGGGTCCTTCACTTTCGGGTCGGGTCTGGATCTGGGTCAATTTTAAAATTCAATTTCAGGTCCGGGTCCGGGTCCGGGTCTTTTTTCTAATTCACTATCGGGTCCGGGTCCGACCTGCCAGCCCTGTACAGTATACTAATCTTTTTAGCGAAAAAGCAGCCTCGTGAAGTGATTCTTAGTTTCAACAGTTGTGTAAGTTTGGTAGGATTCTTATATTTGCTACATACCGTAGGATGTATTATTCCCACTTTCTTGTTTTAATACATACGAGGCAAGATACGCAAATTGGCAATTGACTTACAATTCACTTTTTTAAGTAATTTAGGAAAATATTTTATACTCTGCATCACGAAGTAAACAGTTAACACGTAATTTAAGAGCATAATTACTCTCTCTCTCTCTCTCTAAACAGGGCAATTTTCAAAGAAATTGCCTTGGAACTTAAAATATTCAAAGAAGTTCAAAAACCCATCAGTGGGTGTAAGAAGATGGCAGTTTGGCTACTTGCAGCAGATAAGGTCGCTTAGAGTAACTACTGTACGATCACATTATTCAAAGACTCTCCTCAGCAGATCGTTTTAAAACAGCTTCAGAAATATTCGCAACCATTCAGTAGAACAATGGAATTGTTGTAAACACGTTCACTGTAAAAAAGAAAGCTTTAAGAACGTGGAATGCATGGAACAGTTGCTGTCAGAAAGAGTATATTCGTGATGTGAATAAGAAAAGGGAGCTTGAATTAGCAAGGAACCCAACAATCCTTTTGAAGTGACGAAACCAAAATTTAACTGCTGGGAAATGAAAGGCGTAAGTTTGTGGGATGACGTAGCCATGAAAACGTTGTCTAACTTTATCAGTAAAACTCCAATATAGCGGTATTATGGTGAGTCGTCGTTTCACTTCATCTGGAATCGGTGATCGTGTAAAAGTCGATGGGAAAATGAACAATACGCACCACCATAAGATTTTGTTTCAGTATTGTCAAATGGAGTTCGTTTAATTAGGAGTGATCCATCTTCCAGACAAGAAAACGACCCAAAACAATGCAACACTCAACAAGACTTACCTGGAAAGACAGGAGCAAATTGAGAGGATCCAAATGCTAACGTTTCCATCACAAACTCCTGATCTAACTCCATTGAACATTTATGGAAACGACTAAAAATTGGTCTCAAAAGTGAAGTCAACAACTACAGAAAGGCAGGCTACAAGCTCTGCAAGTTTGATGCCTTCGAGATGTGAAGGTATCATCCATGCTCGACAAGGTTACACCAAATTCAATACTGGCCTATATTTGTAAACTGTTACTCATTTGTAGTAATTTATTTACTGTTCTGTTCTATTTGTTTTTTATTTTTATTTGTACCTTTGGTTCATTATAATCGTTTGTGTATATATATATATATATATATATATATAATATATATATATATATATATATATATATATATATATATATATATATAATGTCACTGTGTATATATAACGTCAGTGAAAAAGTATAAGCTAGTGGTAACTCAGTGTATGATTTTGATTTTTCATGCATTTAATTAATTTTCAATCAATTCTTTTGGTTCGCAAAAAGGTCACTGCTTTTGCACAAAGAAAGTCTGAAATTGATAATACCGTCAGTCGGTTCTTTTACAGAAATAGTGATATGAGAAAGTTTAGTTCTTTACGTTGTTTACCCTAAACTCCAGGCTTTAATATTTGCCTCGTACGAGTTTGCATTTTGGTTTATTTTTTATTACAATCGTTCAAATTGGAGTGTAGAACAGACGCGTCTCGCGGATCTGACTGAAATACGCAAATTATTATACGTAGATGCGTACCCGATTGTTGTCCCTATTTTGTTTGAATTAGGTTCTATAAACCCCCTTCAAAATTTACCTATTATTTTTACCAATTTTGTGGAGTCACAATGTGAAAGGCAAGGAAGTTTCAATATTTACGCACGAGTGGTCAAATTCTTGCTTTGAGTAAGGAAAGGCTCTCTCAACGAGCCATTGCAACAAAGATGAAAGTCTCTAAAATTGCACTTCCGAAAATTATTGGGGAAATTTGGCAGCCGTACAAGATCTGGAAGGGCCCAACAAGATCGATGAAAGAATGAGCATGTGATTACGAGAATCTTCGAGATTTGTGCAGAGCTTGAGGACCTCCCCCCTCCCCCCCCCCCCCCGAGTATCTTCGTAACATCGCGCACTAAGAGATCTGTATTGGCGACAAAGAACCGCATGGTCAAATTGCGCCGCATACACGAGTCATTTCAAACAAAAAAATAATAATAATGCTTAACATACGCCAAAGAACGAAAAAATTGAACCTTTCGACAGTAGTCTAAGGTTCTGTGGAAAGATTAATCCAAGTTTTAATAGATTAGGTAAATCTTAGGTGAAGGTGAACGTCTTAGATCGGGTGAACATCTAAGCGTTCGTTCGCCTTCGTCGAGAGAAAGATCATTCCCCCTAAATTGCGCTTGTTGAGACGGTGAAAGTCATTATGGTGTAAACATTCCTTTGAGCTGACGGCGCAGGACCAATATACTGTACAATATGAAGAGTTTTGAGGAATCCACGTTACCCGTAGTCCGTCATTCTACGAAAAAATAGGCGAAAATAAAATTAAATCAATTCTTGTCGAACGATGACCTTCCTTCATTTATACCCGGCGATTGTGTATGGCCGGCCGCACGCAGGATCGTCTCGCGATTCACGACTAACGACTCGAGTCGCGTGTGATTTTACATTGACAGAATGGGAGCTCCGCACACTGCAGCGACCGCTACGCGATTCCCCAAAATAAAACCGATTTAATAAAGCAGATTTCACTTCATTAATTTAACTATTGAGAACGCCGTTTTATGTTTAACAATATGCGCTATAAGCAGATAGAGAGGGTATATACCAAAGGGATGCTTCCTAGGGGCTTTACCTTGCCAATATATACTGTGTGTATATATATGTGTGTATATATATATATATATATAGAGAGAGAGAAAGAGAGAGAGAGAGAGAGAGCCCGGATGTTTAGGCACTAAAAACCCTTTAAAAAGGCAGGCAAATAGGCAAAATAAACATTGAAAATAGGCAGTAAAAAAAACAACCCAAAAAAGGCATTTATAAATTTGTTTTCAAAAAACGTTGAATCTAGAATAATACCTTTAAATACGCATAATACATATTACAACGCCTTCAATGAATAATGCAAATATTAATTACGCATAATAACAATGATTTCATTTCCAAAAAATAAAGTTTAATATAGAATAATACCATTATACACGTATAAATAATACATATTACAACGCCATTATTGTAAACAAAACAGTACGCATTGAAAATGTGGTTTACATCAACGACAAGGATTTAAATTTAAAAAAAAATGTAATATAAAATAATACTATTATGCACACTCATTTTCTAGTATATATATATATATATATATATATCAGTCCCGTAGTCAGGACTTCCCAACTGGAGGTGGGGGTGGGGGGTCGAAATTGTAGAAAAGCGGACCTTTTGATGCAACGACCTAGTCACTGCGGAGAGGGTTTAGAGTACTTTAGAATGTTTCAAAAGAAAAAATGCAAGCGTTTATTTACTAAATGATGTTATATATTATATCACACCATAAGTTATAACTATGATTACAAAAGTGGACCTTTCCTGTCAAGGGGTGGGGGTTCGTTCGACCCCCAACCCCCCTGACTACGGGCCTGTATGTAATCTTTCAACCTTTCAAATGTTACGCGCGATGATTCCTCATTTCACGAAGGTCAAGCTTGTCGCCCCCTCTCGAGTTAGCCTGGTGAAGTAATGAGTTGGTTTCTTGTACTCTACACCTCGCAGCCAGGTACGCCCAGCTCATCGGGGATTGTTCTGAGCCAGGCGTCTAATCTTCTTTTGAAGATGTCCACTGCAACACCACTCGTGTTCCTTAGGTCTTTGGGCGGCTGATAAACAGTTTTGGTCCTCTCACAACAAAACTATTTTCTTTCAGGGTTAAGGATGTTCCCTCTCTTGCTTTTAATTTGGGAACACGACACAATCTTCTTTTTCTACTTTCCACTGTTGTTTTGGGAGTTATACAGGGTTCAGAGTAAGATTAGGGACTAGTTTCTCCATTATTTTCCAAGTGTAAATATTGGTGTTTGTGTGTCTCCTCCTTTCCAGTGAATATAGGTCTAATTCGTGTAACCTTTCCCAGTAATTTAGTTCTTTGCACCCCTTGATCTTGGCTGTGAAGCTTCTCTGAATCCCTTCTAGTTGTCTAATGTCTCCTTTTTTATATGGGGATGTTAAGACCGAGCAGTATTCCAATTTGGGCATGATCAGTGTTTCCAGTAGAGGAATCATTATATTCCTATCTCTTCGTTTAAAGGTTCTCAGTATCTGCCCAGTTATTCTCTTTGCTCCGTTTACTGCTATTTTATTTTGTGTTTCAAATTTCGCATCATCAGTCATTACAACCCCTAAGTCTTTTGCTTTAGAATTTCTTTGAATTTCCTGTTCATTTGGAATATAATATTCCATGGATTTTAGGTCTTCTCTTTTTCTGTACCGTAACGGCTGAAATTTCTCAGTGTTAAACTTCATAATGTTGTCTTCCTTTCACTTGTAGATTCTGTTCAGGTCTGTTTGTAGAGATCCTATATCTTCTGGGTTTCTTATTTTTCTACTGATCTTTGCGTCATCGGCAAAGGATGTTACTGTGCTGTCTCTGGTAACGTCCTCATCTATGTCAGTTAGCATGATTATGAAGAGTAGTGGAGCTAATACTTTTCCTTGTGGTACTGAGCTGAGGACCTCTGATTCTGATGAAGATGCTCCTTGTACTGTAACGACTTGCCGCCGCTCACTAAGGAAATTGTATATCCATTTTCCTACTTTTCCTGTTATTCCCGTATACTTCATTTTATGTATGATGATTCCATGGTCACACTTGTCGAATGCTTTGGCAGTCTGTGTATATTACATCATAGTTTTCATTACTTTCCAATGCATCAATAATATTGTTTTAGTGTTCCATTAGTTGTGATAGGCATGATCTACCTGACGGAAATCCATGTTGGTTATCATTTAATTTTTTCTGAATATCAAAAAAGTCATGGATTTTCTATCTAACTATTCTTTCAAATATTTTAGTGAGATGAGAGGTAAGCGACACTGGCCTATAGTTTTTGGCCTCAGATCGATCTCCTCCTTTATACAGTATATTGGGACGATGTTCGCGCTCTTCAGGATGCCCGGTATTTCTCCCGTGTCTAGTGATCGTCTCCATATCCAATATAGGGACTCAGCGATTGCATTCTTGCAGTTTTTGATCAGTGTGGCATTCCATTTGTCCGGTCCTGCCGCTGAGTGTGCTTTTAGTTTCCCTATAGCTTATGTAATATCATTTGGCGTAAAGTGGAAGTCCGTTATACTTTCCCCTTGTAGTTCTTCTTCAAAGGACGCGTTTCTATCGCATATCAGTTTGTCAGTTTTTGGGATACTGAAAGATGATTCGTACTGAGCTCTTTATATTTCAGATATTTCTGTTAGATCATCAGATAAAGCACTGTCTTCGTTTTTCGAAGGTCCAATAGTCGCATGGTTTTTTGACTTTCTTTATCCCCTCTATAGGGTCGCCTTCTTTTTCTGTATGCTTTTCAATTACATAGTTCCTGTATGAAGCAATCGATACTCTGCAGTTTATCATTTAATATTTTTCTGATGTTGTTATCTTTACAGTAACTTAATTTTGCAGTCACTCTTTTTCTCTTTCGGAACAATGCCCTCTTTTGTCTCTCGAACCTGCTTCTCTTTCCCCGTTGTTGTATTTTTGGGACATGTCTTTCCACAATTTTCAGCGTCTTCTCCTCTAAGGTCGTTAGCATCTCTTCCGTTGTCTTGGCCTCGAAGATGGATTTCCAATCTATTACTTTCATGCTGGATGCAACATCTTCCCAGTTTATGGCTTTGGAGTGAAAATTAAAAATTTCGAATTTGCTTCTTTCTGTTGTTGGTGTTCTTTTCTTTCCTGTTGCTTTTATATTGGTTGTTATTTCAATAATGTTGTGATCCGATATTATAGTTGGGGATATTTCTACATTGTCAATTAGATTGCTGTTGTTTGTGAACACCAAATCTAGGCAGTTGTTTTTTCTTGTTTTCTGTTATTTCTTGTGTTAACATAAATTCATCAGCCAGAGCTAGTAGTATTTTTACCTGCTCCTGGCCTTCCCGTGTGCCCCCCTTTGTCCTGGTGTACACATATTTTTTCCTACCCTTTTATATTTCATGAATGGAAAATTAAAATCGCCACAGAGTAAAATATTTGGGGTTGGAAAGTGTAGATCTTTTACCCAGTTTCTTTCCTCTGTAATGGAATCAGGGAATTTTGAGGTTGGCGTGTTCGGGGGTCTGTACATTGCGATTAGCACCATATTTAATTTTTCAACTTTTGCTACTACACATTCTACGTAGTTGTTTGAGGTACTTATAGTTATTTCTGCCATATGCCTTTCGCGTGTGTAAATAGCACATCCTCCTTCACGTCTCACTGTTCTGTCGGCTCGGAGGATGTTATAGTTGTCAATTTGTATTTCATTTCTTTTTATCAATACAGAACTCATTGTTCATAGTTCGCCTGGCAGTCCTTTAGATAGGTTTCCGTGAAGCACGCAAAGTCTGCTCCGGTTTCTTGCACGAATCCTTTCAGGTATAAAACTTTCTCCGGGGAATGATTTGATTCAAGCCCCTGAATGTTGGGTAGGATTATTTTTATTTTTTTTCTATCATTTTCCAATAGTGGTTCCGGTTTCGTTGTCTTGTGGTCCTTCGAGAATTTGCCTCTCTCTATCTTTGCCGTACCTGTTGTCCCGGTAACGCATGAAGTGTTTTTGTGCGTGCCTTCTGTCCGGCTCTCGGATTCCTATATTTGTCAGCTGACTTTGTATTTGCTGGATGGTATTTAACAGCTGAATTGTGCTGGCTACGTCTAAAAAATTGGTAGCCCTCTTTGATGTTCGTTTTTTCTGTTCACCTGTTGCGTTCCTTTGAGAGTGGTGGTAACGGCATTTTGTCCGTATTTGCACCTCCCATATCTTGCATAGGTTTCGCAAACAGTAATGTGGTGGAACTTGCACTTTTTTCCAGATTTGCAATATCCTCTTGTATAATGTGTTACATAATGTGGGATGTGCATAGATGCATTGCCCATCCCGATATCTGCAGTAACCTTTTGCGTAGTATTTACAAACGGTATTTTCTATGCTTCTACTACTTGTTATCTGGTTATCTTCTATGTTCTTAATTTTGATATTAGCATTATTTTTCTTTGGCTGTTTATTTCCTACGTTTTTATTTTTATCTTATTTTGTTCGTTGGGTAGTTTCACTACCTCGCAACTTTTACCTGTCTCCTTTCTTTCATATATGTCTTCATTCTGTATTATATTGTTATTAATTATTATATTGTTATTTGTTATTTCGACTTCTCTCTCATCCACCCGAATTATCATTGGGACATTTCCAGACTCTTTTCTTCCCATTTTACCCTCCTTTTCTGTGACTCTCGAATTCGCTTTCTCCATTTCCTTAAATACCGCAAAGGAGTTTACAGTCTGCGTACATGCGGCACACAGAAATGTGACTCCTGCGATCTGTTTAACGTTCGAGAAGAGGGATATTTTCCTATCATCCCAATTCATGCAGATAAAGTCGTGCAGTTTTTGACAGAAATCGCATCTCATTGCTGCCTTCTCATTTGTTTCCAGATTACACAAATTGCAGATTAAGTGAGAATTTGGACCCATGGTCATGCTATTCATTAATTATCGTAAAAAGAAATACACACACAAATTATTTATGTATTTATTTTTTCCTTTTCTTTCTCTTTCCTTTTGATGGTCGCGAGGGATTTCTGACCTTTGCGTTTTATGACCTTTTTCCTGCCTTTCAAAAATTTCTCGAATGCCAACCGTATTACGGTTTAAATGTATACGTTAAACTGGTGATAATTTATGTAAACTGTATTGCACTTTCTTACTTGTAATGAATTTCACTTTATAATTTATATGCACGGATTCACTGATACTTTATGCACTTTCGGGTGTAAACAAAATAAACCGCCAAGTAGTTTATTCCCTTTTTTTATGGGTGTTAATACAGAGAGACACACAACACGTCCGTTCCCCACAAGGTGCAAGCAAACTATATATATATATATATATATATATATATATATATATATATATATATATATATATACACAGGGTGTACATAAAGTCAGGATCTATTTTTGTGAAGCACTTGGAAATTATATGGAATTCAATCATAAAATGATAAAGTGGTAACATTTATTAAATAACACTGGTCAACAAAGATTTTTCATCAGAGTAAAATTTGTGTTGGCTGGATAGCATTTTTCACGCTGATTCCAAAACTGCATTCAGATTGTTTCTAGCACTTATAGTTTTCAAGATGAAGGCATATATATAACTACACAGATTTAACCATTTTAAATAGGCAAAATACTAATATTTCAACATTTGATTGTGTTTATTTTATTGTGTTGTTTTAGTTTATTCATCTTATTTATTTCAATTATCTTAATTATACATCTTATGTATTTCAGGTGTGAGCTTTTACGTCTAGCAGCATTGTGATTCAGGCAACAACGCCGTGCTTTGTGTGTCAAAAGATCAGTCCAGTCCAAGAACTTGTTGTGTCAAGTTGGTGTACATTTTTTTGAATTTATAGTTTGCTCAGGTCAGTCAACATGCCTCGACAATGTAAGAATGACCCCGACAAGTTCTGTTTCGTATGCGGCCAGTTGACAACTAAAACACAGCGACGAAGTATTACAACCGACATTAAGAAAATATACAAGCTATACTTTGGTTGCCATCTAGGTGACCAAGATAAACCATGGGCGCCACATCAAATCTGTTCTGGCTGTTCAAATGGATTACGTGATTGGCTTAAAAAAGAAAGCTTCAATGCCATTTGCCATACCCATGATATGGAGGGAGCCGAGAGATCATCATGAAGACTGTTATTTTTGTAGTGTGAACTTAATGGGGTTTTCTGCCAAGAACAAACACCAGATTGTATTTCCAAACTTGGATTCAGCACGTAGACCAGTAAAACATGATGAAACATTGCCCATTCCAATTCCCCAAGTGATAGGCTAGATTCTATCATAGATGACATGGAAAGTGATGAAGGTGCAACTGGCGTTTCCGGACCATCTACAGAACCAGAGTACACTTTTGAAGGTAAACATTTAGAGCCTAAAAAGTTAACCCAAGGACAGTTGAATGATCTTGTTAGAGACTTATCGCTTATTGCATAATGGTAATATAATGCCATCCATCCCCATTGCCCATTCCGTCCATCTAAAAGAGACATATGACAATATGGATATACTACTTAAGGCAATCAAATACGACAGTCATCAATGGAATGTTTGTGGAGATCTAAAAGTTATAGGAATGCTTATGGGTATGCAGTCAGGA
This sequence comes from Bathynomus jamesi, assembly GCA_023014485.1. Classification (NCBI taxonomy): domain Eukaryota; kingdom Metazoa; phylum Arthropoda; class Malacostraca; order Isopoda; family Cirolanidae; genus Bathynomus; species Bathynomus jamesi. The sequence continues at coordinate 118,152 of JAJOZX010005339.1, forward strand.
TTCACAAATGGATATGTGAAAACTTTCTTGGAAGCAACAAGTCACCTGCGTATAAGGATGGAGTCAAGAACCTCCTTGATGCCTTCAAAGAAATGGAGTGTCGAATGTCGTTAAATATTCACTTCCTGCATTCCCACTTAGATTTCTTTCCTGAAAACCTTGGTTTTTAATAAAATAATGTATATATTCTTTATTTATAAGTACATTGCATAAAGTATATGATGTATTTGTTGTTTAGCATTCCTAAGTGTGATCTATACATCCATAAATTTTCTTATAGCAATATCAAAAACTTAAAAATATCAAAACCAGTGTATCTATATAACTATACATGATAGAAACAAAATAAAACCAGATTCGGAATCAGCGCGAAAACTGCATTAAGAAAAGTGTGATCATGTTTGTGATGAGAAAAAAAAGTTTCATTTTGTTGGCCAGTGTAATTAAGAGTAGGATTCGACGTGACGCCCATCAGTATCCCTGCACAGCTCAAATCGTTCCGCAGCATTTCTAAACACATTCTGGAGCATTTGCGGGGTTATGTTATCTGCAGCAGTTCGTATACGTGTACGTAAGTTTTCAAGACTCGTAATCTTCGTCTGATAGACGTGCGATTTGATAAAGCCCCATGCAAAGAAATCTAAAGGGGTTAAATCTGGTGATCTCGCTGGCCAAGGTCTTTTGTTGCTTCCGCGTCCGATCCAGCGATTTGGAAAACGTCCATTTAGATAATCCTGAACAATTTTGGCATAGTGACAAGGAGTACCATCATGTTGATAGACGACGGTACTAACAATCCTATCCCCAATCAGCTGAGGTTCAAGGAATTGCTGCAACATGTCCAGATAAATAAGCCCCGTAACTGTAGCTTCAGCAAAGCAAAAAGGACCATAAACCTTAGAGTTTGTTAAACCCATCCAGACATTAACTTTAGGTGAGTCTCTTTCCCAATTTTGGACGAAATCATTCGGTCTTTCATCTGCCCAAATTCGACAGTTATGGCGATTTACTTTTCCACACGTATGGAAAGTGGCTTCATCACTAAAGAGAATGTTGTCCATTAAATTATCACTCCAGATTTGTTCTACGAGATCAGCACACACAGCACTTCGTCGAGGGAAATGTTCCTCATGTAAATCATGTAAAACCTGCAAATGATAGCTTTTCTTCTGCAAATTAACTTTAAGAATTTTGTGCACAGAAGACGTCGGGAGGCCGAGTCTGTGTGATGCAGCACGAACGGACGTACGTGGCTCCTCAGTGATAATTCCGCGTACTGCATTCACGGTAAGATCTGACATACACGGTCGTCCTGATCTTGCTTCATCATTTACAGATCCCGTTCGTTTAAATTTGTTCACCAATTTTCGTATTGTCTTGTCTATTGGCCCCGGCTTATGAAATCTCCTTCTAAACTTCTCTCTGATGTCATTGTATTTCTTTCCCTCGATTCGCCAAATTACTATTGCCACACGCTCTTCTGTATTCATTCTAATACATTTTGGAACTCTAATGGAATAATACTAGAAAATAATGGAAAAATGGCAAATTAGGCACTTCATGACGAAAACGGCACTTTTTCCTGAAAACGCAAAAATAGGCAAAACAAAGGCATTTATGGCGTTTCGCCTGAACATCCGAGCTCTCTCTCTCTCCCTCTCTCTCTCTTATGCGGGAGGACTTTGTTAGCCTCCGGGATAGCATAGGTGAGATGGGGTTAGAGGTCGGCGGCGATGTTGAGGGAGTGTGGAGTGCATTCCGGGACGAGTTTATGGTGCTGCAGTCTGCTGCCATACCCTCAAAACCGGTCACGCCTGCTCCAACGCAGCCTAAGTGGTTCAGTCGTGATATCGCTTCGGCTATCCGAACTAGGAAAGTAGCGTATAGGAGGGCGAAGACCAATCGTTCCCATGAGAACACTGAAGCGTATGTGCCTGTGTAGGGAAGTGAAGGCGAAGGTTAGGCTAGCGAAACGTAACGAGGAACTACGGGTGGCAAGCCTCTGCAAGGCGAACCCTAAGGAGTTCTTCAGTTATGTTATAGTAGAAAGCCCATTAGAAGCATTATAGGTCCGTTAAAGGACCCCAGCGGCGTTCTGCGTATCTCCGACGCGGACATCGCTAATGTGCTTAATGAGTACTTTGCGGAAGTGTTCACCAGGGAGGACACCCGCGTCATCCCCAAGCCAGGCGTCAGGCAAGAAGGTGCTGGCCTGGATAGGGTTCAATGTACCGCGACAGTCGTTGCCGATAGAATAGACAAACTGAGCGCGTTTAAGGCTCCTGGGCCAGACCAGTTTCTCCCCAGAGTGTTGTGGGAGGTGCGCGAACAGATGGCTCCCCACCTGGCTACAGTCTTCAACAAATCGTTGGAGACGGGCCAGGTGCCTGGTGACTGGAGGGAAGCCAACGTGACCCCTATCTTTAAGAAAGGGGATCACGAAAGTCCAGGGAACTATCGTCCCATTAGTCTCACTTCAGTTGTAGGTAAATTATTAGAGGGGATAATAGCGGATAGGATCGTTGACCCTTTGGATTCCTACAAGCTGCTTGTGGACTCCCAACATGGGTTTAGACGGCATAGGTCGTGTCTCACCAACTTGCTAGAGTTTTTCCACGTCATGTTGAGTGAGTATGATAAGAGTAGGACGATTGATATACTTTATCTCGACTTTCAGAAAGCCTTTGATAAGGTACCTCACTGCCGGCTAATGGCGAGAGTCCGCGCGCTGGGTATCGGTGGGGAAGTAGGTAGGTGGATTGAAAACTAGCTGAAGAATAGGCGGCAGAAGGTTGTAATTAAAGGGGTTAGTTCGGGTTGGGCATCGGTCACTAGTGGGGTTCATCAGGGTTCCGTTTTGGGGCCACTGTTGTTTATCATTTACATAAATGATATCGACGCTGGCATCGTCAGTCGGATCGCCAAATTTGCTGATGACACCAAGCTTGGGGCCAATGTTGGGACGCTCGAAGCGATCAAGGAACTGCGTGCGGACCTTGGTAGGATAGGAGAGTGGTCCGAAAAATGGCAAATGCCGTTTAACTTGGGTAAATGCAAAGTGATGCACATTGGCTACGCCAATCCCAAGTCGGAATACTCGATGTTAGGGAGTAATATCGAGCGCGACTGATTTGGAAAAGGACTTGGGTGTGCTAATTAGCAGCGTCCTTAAGTTTACGAAACAGTGCGTAGAGGTTGAAAACAAAGCCCAGAAGCTGTTGGGTTATATCAGGAGGCAATTTCAGTTTCGGACAAGGAGATTGTGCTCTCTCTGTACAATTCCCTGGTTCGGCCGCACCTGGAGTATGCTGTGCAGTTCTGGTCGCCCACCCTCAGGAAAAATATTGAGAGGCTGGAGCGAGTGCAGGCGAGGGCCACAAAGTTAATCCCTTCCGTTAGGCATATGGGCTACAATCGACGCTTACGCGCCCTGAACTTGTTTTCGCTGGAAACTCGGAGGCTGCGCGGTCAACTCATCGAGGTTTTCAAGCTCTTACGCGGGTTCAACGATGTCGATTTTAGAAGCATGTTTAGTTTAAATGATAACCCAACTCGCAACAATGGTTGGAAGTTGGATTTGAAACGGTTTAAGACTAGTGTGTGTGTGTGTGTGTGTGTGGGAATTACTTTACGTATAAGATCTGTGACACGTGGAACAGGTTACCTTCAAAAGTTGTGAACAGTTCCTCTGTGGATCACTTCAAGAAAAGGTTAGACCAAATCTTGCACACTATTTGAGGGTGTAAAAAATTTTCCTTGGCACCCGTTGCCACTGGTACCTCCTCGGTATGGGCCGCAAGGCATTTTGAGGTGGTACTTTTCCTTGTAACTCTCTCTCTCATATATATATATATATAGATATATATTATATATATATATATAATATATATATATATATATGAAAATTATTTCACGAAAGTAACACGTGAAAATAGATGGGGAGCTCCATATTACTAAAGTAGACAAGGCTGACACCATAGTTATTATGGACAAAGTGGACTACATCAGAACGATGAACGAGCTTCTCCAGGACCCCGCCACATACAGCAAACTTAGGAAGAACCCGCAGGATGATGTCATCAAATCATTTAATAGTGGCTTGAAACGCATTCTCAAAGATCATAGACTTAATTCCGCTTTTCATGTCCACTTCACCTTCTCTGCCCTACCTTTACGGTCTTATTAAAACCCACAAACCTGGCAACCCTATGCGCCCTATTATTAGCTCGGTGGGCTCTATTACTTATAAACTCTCCAAATGGCTCGTCAAAGTCTTGTTCCCCATTCTCGGAACTCTCTCTGATTCACATGTAAAAAATTCCATGGATCTTACTGAAAAATTGAATAATGCACGTACTGAAACCAACGATGATTGATCAGTTTTGACGTTTGTTCATTGTTTACAAAAGTGCCGATTGACGATATGCTTGACTTTCTCTCCGAGAATTACATAAGTATGACGTGCACTACCTGCACACATTGTTTTGGAACTTATTAAGCTTTGCATCAAAGACTGTAAATTCACTTTCAATAACGAGTATTATCAACAAGTTTTTGGGATGGCCATGGGCAACCCCTTGTCGCCCCTCTCCTCCAATATTTATATAGAGTTTTTCGAAATTACTTACATTCCGAGAATCCTAGGGGTTGGCATCCCATGGTTGCGGTACGTCGACGATATTTTGTGTATCTGGCCCATGAATCGTGACCTGGATGACTTCCTCCTTCAGTTAAATGATCAAGTCCCCTCCATTAAGTTTACTTTAGAAGTAGAACAAGACAACTCAATCCCGTTTTTGGATGTGTGTGTACATAGGGAAAGCCCAAGTTTTAAGTTTAGTATCTATCGGAAAAACAAACAATTTGTCCTACGTACACTTTTACTCGGGACATGACACCCCCACTAAGAAGGCCATTTTTCTTCAATGTTTCTCGCGCCCTTAGGATCGCCAGTCCGGAATACATCGATGTCGAATTGGAAAAAATCAACGGTATTGGAAGTGATCTGTGTTATCCATCTGCGTTTATGGAATCTTATCTCGACAAGGCAAAACGAACTTTTTATCGTGTGAATAATAACACTTGTACTGTGTCAAAGAATTTTAGTACTTCCATTTTTCCCGGAGTTTTTAAGCATTGCTAATGTACTTAAACTTTGGATATTAATGTAGTATTTTCATATAACAATATTGTGAAAAATATCAGTAAAAAATAGCCCTACCAATAATTCAGGCATTATCTATAAAATTGGTTGTAAACAATGTGATTCCTTTTACATAGATCAGACGGGAAAGGATTTGCACACACGTATAAAACAGCATCAATATTCCGTTACACCGGGACAGTCGTCCAGTGCCCTTTTTGTCCATTTGTCAGAGTTATCCCACTGTATTGATTGGAATAATGCTTCAGTTTTGTTTCACTCTAGCAACATTGTTAATAGAAATATTCTTGAGTCTGCCATTATCCAACTTACAAATAACTTCAACATAAGCAAAGGTCTTTTTCAACTCGATCCGGTTGTTTTGAATTCGTCAGAACGGATTTAGACAAGGGTAGAACGCTAAACCTTTGGTAAACTTGTATGCTACTCTAATAACTTTTTTTTCAATTTATTTTTATATACAAGAAGGGCAGAGTGCTAAAACCTGGGCAGATTTCCAGTATAAATTTGTATGCTCCTCTTATAAGTTTTATTTTTATTTTTCAATTTATTATTTTTTTTAATTAACTATAACATTGGTTGGAAACAATTCATTTGATCTTGTGTTGGATTCGAGCAAAGTGCTAAAATCGGTAGTTTTTCCTTACAAATTTGTATGCTCCTCCCACAATCCTTTAATTTTCAATTTTTATTTTATTTTTTTCTCCGTTTATTGAATATAATATATATATATATATTTTTTTCTGTAACCTATATATACGGGGCTCCAATAAACCTTAGCCCCCCCCGCCCATGGCCTAAACCATTAGAGGTACAGTAGAACTAAACATACCATACAAAAGAGAATTTAATCTTGCATTTAATGAGAAACAATTAAAACTTTGTGTTCCCGCCATTGGCTTCCAAGACAGCCTGAATTCGCTTTGGTAGCTTGCCAAAAGTGACGTGAATAGATCTTGATCGTTACGCAAATTGCTAAAACAGTTTCAATGTGTTGCGTCATTGTATCCTTCGAAAATCGATTTGCTGCAGGTTCTTGAAACAAGAGACATTCAACCTTGTCCTTTATAACTGATCCAATGCGTTGACAGACGTTCAGGTCAGGAGAATTTCCTGGCCATTCTTCATTTCCAAAGAAATCGATCTCATGGTTCCGCAACAACTATTGATTGGCTAATGCCTTAAAGCAGAGGGCCTTATCGGGCAGAAGTGTGACCTGATCGACATCCATAACATTGTTTGGGTTTCTTAGAAAAGGAATGACATGCTGGGATAGAATAATATCACGAAAATACTGTCCATCCCAACTCTGACCATTTGACTTCAGCACCACATGAGCTCTTTGCAGTGAACAAAACAAACACACCAACACAGTCTGGACTTTTTAATAATTCGCGATAATGTCATTGTCACGATCATCTGTGTGTGTGGCCCACACTCGATCATTTTGGTAGTTAGGCCGACGTGTTACGTAAACAAAAAATTCATCGGAGACAGCTAAATGCATGAAATCATCCACATCCCAATCTTCAAGATAATGGGCAAACCACATTCTGTCATCGATGTTAAGTTGAGTTTTTCTTGGCTTTGGAAGTTCATGCCAAGGCTTTAAACCTTGCCTATGACGGTACAGTCGAATGATCTCACCACTAACGATCTTTCCTCTCAACACTTCGATCTCTCTAGAAAGTTTAGCACTGCTGTTTTTCCGCTTACGCGTACCGCTTTCAATGATGTCCTTTGTTTCCTGAGAGAGTGGCAAATTTGGGCGCCCAGATTTGGTTGTATCCATTTCACATTCATCCAAAGTTTTATTCCAATTTCTTTTGACGAAGTCCTCACTTCTTCGCAAATTTTTGGCAACCCATGAACGTGTTATAAGGTGGCTCCAGCATCACGAGCTTCCCGAAATGTTATTACTCGTATGCGATCTATCACACGTTGCCTCTCCGAATCACCAATTAATTGAGAAGCCATTATATTATCACTTTATCAGCTAGAGTAATTTTAATACCTGCAATAAATAAAGAATTTTATGTATTTTTATATCACTAAAACTATTTCGATATAAGTAACCATGTAAGCTGCAAATGGGGTGGGGCTAAGGTTTTTTGGAACCCCTTAGACTGTAACTCTTTATGTACTTCAGTGTTCCTAAGGATGTCATTAGACGAAAGCGCTTGAGCACCATTCTGTTTTTCCTTTCCTTCGTGGTTTCATTCATCATATATATATATCATAATTAACAACGATGCCCCGAAAGTTTTCATACCGGATTTGTACCGTACATGCATTGATGACACGTTTCTCTTACGCAGTGTTCACGCGTCGATCAGTTTTTAAACTTACTTGAATTTTAAACATTTATTGTCTCAAATTCACAAAAGAAAAAGAATCTAACTTTCAATTCTCATTTTTCGATGTTTAAATCCAAAGAAAAAATAAATTTTCAGCTTCATTATTCCTTAAGAAAACTTTGCCAACTTCTCTATTTCAGTGGGTAACACCATTTCCGTAAAACGAAGTTAAGACACTGAGATCGGAGGTTGGAATCCCGATGATACGGGAGTTAAATCAATGAACCATATTAGTTGGCCTGAGCGCTGAGCCAGTTTCTGGCCCTCCTCAATAATGCTTTTTATTAAGAAAACTTTTAAGGGATTTGATACTAAATTGTGAAGTGACATTCCTTTCGGACTTAAATTAATTCAATTACAACTTTTGTAGATCGTACGTACGGACGTTGGTGGGGGAAACACTGAAGATGTGGGTTTTATCTTCCGAAATGTTCAATATGTAATTGTGAAGAAAATGATGGTGTCAGCGTTGTTTATATTCAATTTCATTTCCCTTTTTCCTTTCAGTTGTTCATATTATGTTCCGTGTAGTGATTCTTTACTTCACGGAGATCAGGCTCGTTGTTGCCACACTTCACGAGTTGGCCGGGTGAATTAGAGTTAGTTTTTTCAGCTCTCCATTTCACAGCCGCTTCATTCGGTATTATCTCGAGCCAGGTGTTTAGTCTTCTTTTGAAGACTTCCACGGCGACACCATTCGCCTTCCTAAGTTCCTTGGGCAGTTGACTGAATAGCTTTGGCCCACTGACAACAAAGCTGTTTTCCTTCAGGTTCGAGGATGTTCCCTCTCTAGCCTTTGGCTTGGGAACACGACACATTCTTCCTTTCCTATTTTCCACTGTTGTTTCAACGGTTACACAATTCAAATTGAGATTAGGGACTAGTTTTTCTATCAGTGAGTATAAATTTAATTCGTGTAATTTTTCCCATTAATTCAGTTAGTTTAGTTTCAGTGAGTCTTTTATATACAGGGTAGCCAAAAACTAAGGGAACACGTTCGATGGGCCATAGTTTTGTGTGAGGGTTGCATCAGACAATCAGATACACGCCTATAGAATTTAAGTAGTAAAGTTACCAAATCTGAAGTTGTTCGTCACTCCAGAAGCATTATGGCCGCACCCCTCCAACACACGACAACATTTTGAATCTTCGACATAAGTTCGACAAAACCGGAGGTGTTCACAGTGCACGCAGGACCGGAAGACCTTGAACCAAAAGTGGCCTGGGCCGATTTGATTCTGGCTGACTTATTTTTTATGGGGTACAACCAGATACACTGTGTATGAGATGAAACCTCAGACTTTTCGAGTCCTCGGGGATATTATCGCTGCCGCAGTATGGAGCCTGACGGTAGAATTATTCCAACGAGTTTGCCGATCATTACCGGTAAGACTAGTTATATAAACACTTGACCCGTAGACACATTGATCATTTTTGTGAAAAGCTTTATAGATCTGTAAATAGTAAAAACAAAATTATACTTCAATATAATTCTATATTTCAATAAAATATTTCTTAGAATTCAAGCATTTTCCTTACTTTTGGCTCCCCTCCTACTATATATATATATATATATATAATATATATATATATATATATATATATATATATAATATATACGCTTTAATCTAAGTTAATTGAATTAAATTTCTCGCATTAACCAAAATAATTATTTTGGAAAATTCATTCCTCTTATTTAACGCATGAATTATATATATATATATATATATATATATAAATGGGATAAATGCGTTTCCTTAAATTATAAATGACTATAAAAATGTGAATAAAGATATAATAAATGAGAATCTTTCGTGTAATATTCCTCCAAGATCGTTACATTTTAATATTACTGTACTTTGTGTGTACAGTACTATAAAGGAAACTCGTGTACTTTCTCGTCTCTATAAATTATAGAAAGGAGGATGTACACGTTTCTATAATATAGAAACGTATTATAGAAACGTTTACCGTCTCATTTCTATGATATATTATAACGTAAATGAGAAAAGTTGCTTTCTTTGAAGGACGAGATTCATTTCATGATGATGAAATAAAAAGAATAGGAATGTATGAGGAAGTTTCGCGATTGCGAATACTCGTGGTTTTTGGTCCGGTTTGCGTAGAGCAAGCCTGAGGTTGTACGAGTGTAACTGCGATTGGTACGGGTAAATTTGCGCTGCCTCGGGGAGGAAACGCGAACTTGTGGCGCGTGTTGCTCTTGAAGAATCGTGCACCTGGACCGATAGTGACTGGAGGTGTCTGTAATACAAATTAACGAAAATTGGCCCAAAACGAACACGTATTTGGATGTTGTTTTAACGGGGATGACACGGAGCAGTGTTGCTTTCAGTGATGAACAACGTACGGAGGCCTCGTCAGTATATTGAACCCCCTGGTTAGCTTGGCAATGCTACTGCGAGCTGCTTGTACCCTGAAATTGGGCTATGGGCGGAATCCTTCTACTTAAGCTATGAATGCATCGATTGATTAATATATATATAATATATATATATATATATATATATATATATATATTATATATATATATATATATATATATATATATATATATATATATATATATACGGTACGGTATATAAGAAGAAGATTGGCTGTAGATAAACATTTAATAATTGGCGCTTTCGACATTTGTTAACGTATCCTCAATGCTAAAAACAAAATATTTACAGCTAGAAATTAATAATTAAGTTATAACTATATTTTCCTTAAACTATTTTAAAAAACAACACCTACAATTCCTTCCATTTCCTGTTTAAATAAAAAAAAATGACCCACAATGTTTCAACCAACAAAACAAAGGGGGGTGGGGTAATGGGGAGAGGGGCTATGCAACAAGGGGGTGGGGGTTAGCCCCCAAGTTGCATAAAGGGGGTGAGGGGGTTTGGGGGGAAGAGGGAGAATGACCTCCCCCCAAAGAGGTAACCCTAACGTGTCCTCGCCGTAGGCGAGTTTGCGAAGCACAAACCCCGCCCGGAGAGCAGAGAGCCGAAGGCTCTGCTTGTCAATATTGAAATAAATTGTCATAACCATTAAGAATATACAATTTTTAAAGTTAAAATTGTATGATTAAAATTAAGAATAAAATATTGCAGTAATCGTAAAACTAATAAGTGATTTTTGTCTCTCCGAAACAATATTCATTTCGAACACAAACCAGGTACAGAGCTTTATACCTCCTTCCACGGTCTCAATACCCTTCAGTAATTTTACCAACCAACCAACTTAATAGTCTGTCCTCCAACCTACGAGTCATCATTCATTTCCACCATCTTTGTTTTTCACTCTCTACTTTGCCTGTGATCAAGTAATTGCTTTATTCCTCTTTCTATAATTTAAGGTTTTTTTATATTCAAATTTTATATATTGACGTTTTATACTTCAAGGCCAATTTGTTTCTTCTCCAATTCTCCCAATTTGTTTCTCCTCCAATTCTCCCCCAATTTGTTTCTCCTCCAATTCTCCCCCAATTTGTTTCTCCTCCAATTCTCCCCCAATTTGTTTCTCCTCCAATTCTCCCCAAATTTGTTTCTCCTCCAATTCTCCTCCAATTCTTTCAAAATAAATATGAAAATTAGTAAAACTTTTACACATTTCCTTCACTGTTTAAGCAAAAGTAAGTCCCACTTTAAGTTTTACTTGTAATTTGGGGGTGGGGGCGGTTAATTGTATATGATCTTTGTCAATATTAAGTTTTGGGGACACCAGATTTTTGACAGTCGAAATTTGTTACAGGGATCCTGATTGGTCGAAAGTTGGTCACGTGATAAATAACTAACCAGCCTAAAGCGATCACAAACCGAGTGTAACCTAATCCGAGCGTGAGACTCATCCTGATTGGTTCGATGGATGAAATGGCCGACCACCAAAGTCTGGTATCCCCGAAACTTAATATTAACCATGATCTTTCTTTGAAACATTTAAAATAGTTATAATTTAATATTTAATTTCTAAATATTTTATTTTTATCACCGAGGATGACATTAGAGAATGTCGAAGGATCTGGCCATTAAAGGTTTACCAACGCACTACACTCATTGGTACCCTTCCGAAGGGAAACAGAATATGTGAATGGATGAGAGAGGGGCCACAGGAGGTTCCCTCCCCTCAAAAAAAAGTACCATTTTGTATGATCGTAACAATTCTGCTTGTTTATTACGGTTGTAAATTCGAACTAAAATAGCGTTTGTAAATGTTGCATTGAAAGAATTCGACCATCCTTTTCTTCATCAAGAGTTTACATTTAAACTGCGTACTTTTGTTTGGATAAATTATTCTTTACCGAACAAAAACCACTTTAAGTGGAATGAAATGTAACGTGGAGCAGAGTTCTTCGCAGTCTGGTACAAAATTTATGTACCTTCTCAATATTGCGGTACAATATTTGCTTTTTCTGTTTTGTATTTTGTGAAGGAATGGGAGTTATTTTGCCATTACATCTCGAGACTACGCCTCTCGCAAGTTGTTCATGGGGTCGTAAAACTGCTTGTTATCATGCAATTGAATGTTGTAAGGTGATACATACGCGTATGTAGAGGTTATTGCGTGCATACAACTAAATGGCCGCCAATTTTCTGTAGGTGCTTTTAGCTCCGTGGTTCTCAAACTGTGGTATGAGAGCTTCTCATGGGTAGTAAGCCCAAAGTACTAACCTTTACGACCTTAAGTGGAAGGGTCGTACACTAAATACGTTATATGCTCTCAGGTGGTACTCGAGGTAAAAAGTTTGAGAATTATTGCTGTGTTAGCGTATAAAATTCGTAATTTTATTAATTTTCCTGATCTCTTCAAGAGTCGTTCCGCGTCAGGAAACACCCAAAACAACGCGCTGTTGTAGCACATTCAGCTTTTTCTGTGTTAAAAAAAATGCATTTGGAGAACTAAAAAATTTTAGATTCCTCAACTTCTTCACAAAGCGTTCTTTTCCTTTATAGGTTTCATTAGTTATCTACTTCTGTCTATCAACTTTTCTGTATGTCTGTTTATGTACACCTATTTTTCTGTTTATCTGTTTATAATATGTGAAGAAGAAAAGGTTTGAGTACTGTCGTTCTGTACAAAATTTTCAGTCTTTAGATTCACAGAATTTAAGTGGAATAAATAAAGTGTGTGTGTGTGTGTGTGTGTGTGTGTGTGTGTGTGTAACATTTCTAAAGTAAATTGAAATTGAAGTCGCAATATCATAATCTATAATATATTATTTGGTTGTCATGGTAGCGGAAATTAAGATATTTTTTAATAAAAATAATTTTTTCTTTGACCTTGAGCAAACCTTTAGAAAGTTTCACTATTTGTTATTTGTTTCGGTCGTGACAAACAACATTTTCATTGACAGAAACAATATCGGGACATTTCCGTTGTCATAGCAACGAATTTATATTTGGGTTCGCAGCTTCGTCCTTCGACGATAGCATTATAGCTCATTAAATGTTGAAAATAATTCAGTGCATTAAAAGTACAATAATCACACTGAAATAAAATGGTAAAAAAATAACAAATGGGAGCAATTTGGAGCTAGTGGGGCTCGAATCCACCCGCAACGCGTAATTTTAGAATCGGCGCGCTACCGATCACGCCATCCAGAATCCTCACAAAAAAGGTGATCGGTAGCGCGTTGACTCCAAAACCACGCATCACGGGTTCGAGCCCCACTAGCTCAGTTTCCCATTTTACAGCGTGTTGCCTTTTTGAATTGAAAACAAATATTGATGAGAGGCGAAAGATTAAGTGTCGACGTCATATATTGGTCGTTTCGTTAATACTTAATTTAACAATGATTTTTTTATGTTTTTATTTAAAATAAAAGTGTTAATTTGAATAAACATCACATTGGTTTAATACTGAAGTAATGACGAGAAGTTGAACATTGTAGAACAATTTGGATCGAAGACACAGCTCGAAAGCGATTTGTTGGCAATTTGGTTTTATATTCTTCGTATTTGTATGATTTTGGATGAATAGTGAAAAGTGTACATTTGTCGTGGATTATATTTATTATTGTTATATTATTATTATTATCTAGATCAATCTAAACTCAAAAAAACGCTCGCTCTACACTCAATCCTTTCATTGTTCTCGCTTTACTGAGAACAATGAATATTCTTGCGAAGAATAATAATTATTATTTATTACAGAAATTGTTCATAGTGTCATCCATCATGTTCAATACACACGTTACATCTTTGAACCACTGAACAACAAATAGCACGACACAGTTCTTTATTATTATTCAACGTCTCGAACTCTTGACGTATCAGTCTTCATGTGACCGAAGTTCCGAGGTTTCTGGCCGTAAACTCTATCTTTGATTATACCTCACATTGAGTAATCAATGTGGGTATAATCAAAGATAGAGTCTACGGCCAGAAACCGTGGGACTTCGATCACATGAAGACTTTGATACGCCAAGAGTTCGAGACGTTGAATAATAACAAAGAACGTGTCGTGCTATTTGTTGTTCAGTGGTTCAAAGATGTAACGTGTGTATTGAACATGATGGATGACACTGTGAACAATTTCTGTAATAAATAATATTATTATTCTTCGCAAGATTATTTCATTGTTCTCGGTAAAGCGACTTATGCCGCACCCTGTATATATAATATATATATATATATATATATATATATATATATAATATTATATATAATATATATATAATATATATATATATATAGGGTGTCCCCAAAAAACTATATACTCTTTATAGCATATATATATAATTTAAAAAAATATATATATATTGTTATAGCAATTGCCAATGAAAGGTAAATTAGTAATCTAAGTGATCAAAATGTTATAGCGAGTTGTTTGCATATAAAATTTAATTAACTACGCCAAGTGCTCAAAATGTTCTCCGACGGCATGAATGCACTTTCAATACAACAAAATCGTGTGGTCTGATGAAGCTACCTTCAAGCTGAATGGCACAGTAAATCGACACAACTGCAGGTACTGGTCACTTGATAATCCACACGTTTATGTGGATAAACATGTTAATTTACCAGGATTAACAGCATGGTGTGGTTTATCATCCAGGGGTTTAGTTGAACCATTTTTCTTTAATGGGACAGTTACCGGTGCCGCATATCTCGACATGCTGCGGACAGAAATTATACCTGCAGTTCGGAAGTTATTTGGAAACGACGACTTTTACTTTCAACAAGATGGAGCCCCCCCCTCATTATCATTGTGATGTCAGAAGGTACCTCGATGAAACGTTGCCTAACCGTTGGATAGGACGAAGAGGAAGCGTTGAGTATCCTCCACGTTCACCGGACTTGACTCCACTTGATTTTTACTTTTGGGGCTACCTGAAGGATGCAGTTTATGGTACAAGACCCGCAACACTCGGACACCTTAAGGATGCAATTAGGGAAAAGTGCGGGACCATCACAGCATCCACATTAGTCCATGTCTGCGAATCAGTTAGTCGACGCATTCAAAAGTGCATTCATGCCGCCGGAGAACATTTTGAGCACTTGGCGTAGTTAATTAAATTTTATATGCAAACAACTCGCTATAACATTTTGATCACTTAGATTACTAATTTACCTTTCATTGGCAATTGCTATAACAATATATATATTTTTTTTTTAAATTATAAAATATATGATGCTATAAAGAGTGTATAGTTTTTTCGGGGACACCCTGTATATATATATTATATATATATATATACTAAGAAGTGGCAGAAGGTTATTACGGCAATAGGAATTCAGATATACCATTTCTGGGAGCACAAGATAATATACATTTTTAATTACTTTAAGTCCCATCTGGAGAGCAAAGTACCGTTCTGTGGCCTCGTTACAGTTCCCAATCAAATTGAATCAAACGAATATATTGCATTGAAAATATAGTTACTTTGGGTCGTTAATTTGAAGTTAATGGAACTTTTACGCTAATGTCATTCTCCGCCTTTCAAACTGATTGGTGGAGGTTAGGGAGTCGTAAAATTCATCCCGTTACTATTTTAGGTTTCGCGCGTATCGCGTGCATATATTGAAAAACAACAATTTTCATTTCTCATTGACATTCGGTACATACTCGTAAAATGGTCAGATTATTATTTTCTTTTTTTTTAATCTTTATTAAAATACACCATTTAACTTTTTATTTAATTTACATTTTAAATTAAAATTTCCATTTACGAAACTATCAATTACGTGTGTATAAACACCTCGCTTCGAATATAGTTTTACGATATATGCAAAAGAGTTAAATAAACGATGCGATGTTTTATTAGAGCTGCATATATATATATATATATATCACAGATGGCATACTGATGTAGGTATAGAAATAAATAGAGTATAGGCCTACGTGTAGGTAAATGCTTTACGCAACATCCAGTAAGCTCGTTTCCCCATGATGTGTGTGTTGGGGGGGGGGGGGGGGGGGCCAAGGGTCACCTTTATCCCGAGCAATGACAGGGTAAACGGCCAACTTAACCCAACCAAGGAGTCAGCAGGCGGAAGCGAACCAGAGCCTCACCGTTCAGGGTCCCCTTTCGTAAACACTGAGTTACGAGCCTAAAACTAGACCTGTTCTTTCGATCTGGTCTTTCATTTTGCCTTTCAAAAGGTGTTTAGGTGAGAAAGACCCAAATCACAAAAATTTGTATATTGTTAATACTTTTTGCCTTATTTTAATTTCTTTATTTTATTTTGCGGACGTTCGGCCTTGGCCCCTCCTTCCTGCGTAACAAAATTTAGTACATGATACGTAGAGGTATATAAAAATGTCAGTAGGTGTTATAGAGATATAGAAATTTTATTTTCGAAATTGGTGTATATATATATATATATATACCACAGTATTAGCTCCACTACTCTTCATAATCATGCTAACTGACATAGATGAGGACGTTAACAGAGACAGCACAGTAACATCCTTTGCGGATGACACAAAGATCAGTAGAAAAATAAGAAACCCAGAAGACATAGGATCTCTACAAACCGACATAAACAAAATCTACAAGTGGACTGAAGACAACAATATGAAGTTTAACACCGAGAAATTTCAGCTATTACGGTACGGAAAAAGAGAAGACCTAAAGTGCATGGAATATTATACCCCAAATGGACAGGAAATTCAGAGAAATTCCAGAGCAAAAGATTTAGGGGTTGTAATGACAGATGATGCGAAATTTGAAACACAAAATAAGATAGCAGTAAACAGAGCAAAGAGAATAACGGGTCAGATATTGAGAACCTTTAAACGAAGGGATAGGAATGTAATGATTCCTCTACTGAAAACCCTGATAATACCCAAATTAGAATACTGCTCGGTCCTAACTTCCCCATATAAAAAAGAAGACATTAGACAGCTGGAGGGGATCCAAAGAAGCTTCACAGCCAAGATCAATGGGTGCAAAGAACTAAATTACTGGGAAAGGTTACGAGAACTAGACCTATATTCACTGGAAAGGAGAAGAGAGAGATACACCATTATTTACACTTGGAAAATAATGGAGAAACTAGTCCCTAATCTTACTCTGAATCCCATAACTCCCCAAACAACGATGGAAAGTAGAAGCGGTAGACTGTGTCGTATTCCCAAATTGAAGGCGAGACAGGGAACATCCTTAACCCTGAAAGAAAATAGTTTGTAGTGAGAGGACCAAAACTGTTTAATCAGTTGCCCAAAGACCTAAGAAACACGAAGGGAGTTGCAGTGGAAATCTTCAAAAGAAGACTAGACGCCTGGCTCAGAACAATCCCCGATGAGCCGGGCGTACCTGGCTATGTGAGGTGGAGAGTGCAAGAATCCAACTCACTACTTCACCAGGCCAACTCGAGAGGAGGGGCGACAAGCTTGACCTTCGCGAAATGAGAAATCATCACGCGGAACCTTTGTAAGGTTGTAAGGTATATATATATATATATATATTATATATATATATATATATATATAGGGCCTATATATGATTGATGCAAACCCGCAAGGAAAAAGAAAAATTATTCTAAGGTCTTTCGGGTATTCAGAAGTACACCTCGTCAGGGAATGAAAGGAGAAGGCGAGATGCAAAAGGTATTTTAACAGGATATTGTCAATTTTATACATTCCCGCATTGAAATTATTTTTAAAATGGATAAATGCACATTCTAGAATATTCCTTTCAATTATATATGTGTTTTTAAGAAGCGCTTTAGAGCTATCCCACTTGATACCATGATTACATCTATATATATGGTTAAACAATGCATTTGAATTATTTGCTGTTCTACACGTATATTTATGCTGTTTTACCCTAATCCTAATGTCTAACGTTTTACCCGTTTGGCCAATATACTGTATACTGAGTTACTTTGTGTACATTCGATCGAACACACACAACCAATCGCATTATCCGGGCTATTCTTTATTAGGCATGATTTAACAGTATTATTATCCTTAAAGCAATTGTCATCAATGTAGTCTTTAAGTAAAGTCGGAAAATATTCAAAATTAACATGGTAATGTAGGCTAAGGATATTTCTACGCTCAAATTCCTTTACAGTTACATTATTATAATACCTATTCTTGGCTTTCCTAAGGCAGTTATCTAGAAATGAAATAGGATAACATAATTTAGTAGGTACCAATATTCATGATATTGCATAACTTGGAATCTAAAAATTCAGGACCGTGCATGGAACAAGGAACTCTTCTGGGAAAATTAAATCCACTATAGTCCGAATAAGTAATGGTAAATGACAAACACTATAGCTTTTTGTTTTTCATGATATTGGCCCGACGTGGGCAACGGGTCACTCGCAAAGAGGCCCCCAAAATATAGCTTACCTCACCAGCTATCTGCAAAGCAGATAGGATCCAGCTTTGGGACAGGATCTAGGGGTTACAGCTACACCTAGCCTACTACATCCAGAACCTCAATATACTGTAAGCAAAAGACATATATATAATATATATATATATGTATATATATATATATATATTATTTATTTATTAGTGATGTATCGGATGTCAGATTTCAGACATCCGCGGATGCAGATGCGGATGTTCATGCCTAAATTTGTCAGCTTGATAATATGATAGTTTAAATTCATACTTAATTTATTAATTGACTTTCGATTTTGGTTAGTTATGAATAATTAATAGATATTCGATAATATTAGATATTATTATTTTGTAATTATAATTTTTTTACATACACTTCTTTTGGACGAGCTTTCGCCACACAACTGTGTGTTACCAGAATGCGGGACGGGGACCCAACTCGTCTTGCATCCCACCAACCACTTTCCCCAACCACCACCTTTTGGAAAGTAGTGTGCTTATGACATTGTTATGTATTGTAGCATGAACAATTAATTATACAAATATACAACAGACATTGCCTGTTACATTAAAGATCAAATGAAGGCTGCACAAGTTTCAGTATTTGAACTGAATGAGGGGCAAATTGTGCTTCAAAAAATAGCTATTTAGTAAATAGGACACATCCGCATCCCGCAGATGCGGTTGTTGAATTTTATGCGGATGCAGATGTTGAATTTCATGCGGATGTGGATACGACATGCATCACTAATATATATAGGGATATCATAATATATATATATATATATATATATATATATATATATTAAAAAGAAATTGGCTGAGACAAAAGAGTAAAATGGTGAAGCGACTCAATCAGTGGAATGACCATTACGTGTGTCAATAAAAGGCAGTGGAACCAACCGCAAGAATTTACGATTGCCTTTTCCACCGATCCCAAAGTTCGAACTCGTCACCTATTTACAGATACGGTACGAAACTCTCTTTATTTGGAAAGAGTTTATTTCCTTCATGTTTTACGTCATAAGTTTAATTTCACCTATTTTATATTGTATTTATTAGTGGATTTTATACGTTTAGGTTCGGATATATATATTATATATATATATATTATATATATATGATGAATAAAACCACGAAGGAAAGGAAACACAGAATGGTGCTCAAGCGCTTTCGTCTAATGACATCCTCAGGAACACTGAAGTACATAAAGAGTTACAGCCTATATATAGGTTACAGAAAAAAAAAAAATATATATATATATATATATATAATAAACGGAGAGGTAAAAATAAAAAAATATATAATATATATATATATATATTATATATATATATATATATATATTATATATAATATTTTAGTCCTTTCAGGAAAATGAACACCCTCCTAAAGCAACTGAATGGACAATAGCACCGTCCTCTTGAAACATGATGTCTTCCAGGTGAAGTGTTTCCATTCGGAAACAAAGGAAGGATGCTCTTATCTAACATGATGGATATGTAGGCTAATCTCGTGAATTAAGACGTCCCTCTGCAAACATAGGGTCAGTTTTATTCAGCGTGCCAAATGCCTGCCCACACTCGCAACCACCGAATTTCACATTGGGTTGCACCAATTTGGGATTGAACGCATTTCCACGGGTTCTCCATACCCAGATCCGTCCTCCTGAAGCAAACGGCTGGAAATTTGTTTTATCTGAGAAGACGAAGGAGTGCCAAAACTGATCAGACTCGCCCTTCATTCGCGTGGGCCACTTTTGTCGTTTTCTCTTATTAGTCGTAGAGAGCAATGGCTTCCGTCTAGCTACACGTCTCCCGTACCCAGCCCTATTTGGGACAGTTTATGTAGAACGTTCTCTCAATATATTAAGGCCGGCCGCGCGCAGGATCGTCTCGCGACTCACGACTGACGACTTGGGTTGTGACGACTCGAATCGCGTGTAATTTTACATTTTCTGGGAATCGCGTCGCGGTCGCTGCAGGCTCCCATTCTGTCAATGTAAAATCATACGCGACTAGAGTCGTCAGTCGCGAGACGATCCTGTGTGCGGCAGACCTAAGAGGAGACGATATGAATTGTCCATGTAGATGAAGCAGAAGTGTGGTTAGTTTTGACCTTCTTTTATCTCAAAATAAGTTTAAGTTGGAAGATTTCAGGCGTATGAATTTTAAAAATCGCAAAGTGACTAGCAAACACCGTTAAAACCATTAAACTAGTTGGGTACTGGTACTTATTATCTCATTAATTTTAGTACATTCATAAGACTGGTGTCCTTTGCGAAATGATCTTTGTAAAACACACACACACACACACACACACACACACACACACACACACACACACACACACACACACACTTTGCGCCTCTGGCCAAAAAATCTAAACACCGAAATTGGAGTAATCCATTAATATATATATATATATATATATATATATATATATATATATATATATATAATGTATATAATCAGTGGATTATTTCAATGTCGGTGTTGAGAGTTTTTGACTGGAGTGCCAAAGTGTTTGTGTATGTATGTTTTGCTGAAGAGATCATTTTGTAAAGGACACCAGTCTTATGAAGTACTAAAATTAATGAAATAATAAGTACCACGACCCACTAGTCTAATAGTTTTAAAAGGGTGGTTGCGAGGCGTTTTGCGATTTTTAAAATTCATATCACAACTTTTAATATTGTCTAGATGTGGTGGCTACCTCGTAAGTATATTTAAATCAAACTGTTATTGGAATTAGAATTCGCTTTGAAGATTTTTTTGTCTAGTTTAGATGTGAATTGGAATTGGAATTTAATGTATTTTAACGGGGTGGAATTTGATTCCAAACATTTTTAATGATTTTGCCTCTTCACTGGATTAGGATCGTGAAAAATATGACGGTGGTTTCTTGATGATTTTCATCAAGCTTGATGAAGATCACTCCCAAATGTATCTTTCTTGTGGGCAAAGTCTATTTGTTCGTGACGCAAAAGACGCAAAACAAGTTTCAACAAGTTTCAACAAGTACCGAACCGTGATAAAATAATAATTTTGGAGTGCGAGAAACTGGCGCAGTTCTCGGGTCGGACGAGTGCGGGCAATTGCGCAAACTCCTATATCGCATTAGTATCAGCACCATCGGTAGTCGAACTCCCAATCTCATTGTCTTGACTTGGCTTATTGGAAACCGGTGTTACCACTGAGCTACGAGAAAATGAGGTTAATGGAGTTAGGGTCGATGAAAGGGAAAAATAATAGCCTCGAGGAAAAAACTTTTTTAAGTTACGAGCGCTCGACCCGTTTTGAGTATATCTACGCGCGAGCGAGGCGAAAAGGGGGAGATGAGGGGTTCCTTCTCGGGTAGGAGTGGGGGAAGAGGTCACCCCACGCGCGAATACCGCTTCCTCTCGAAAACGTCGAAACCTTTGGAGGTTTTATTTGACGAAATTAATCATTTTCTGAACCATTTTAAAACGAAAATTTTTATTCGTGTTTTGAAACGAAACCTCACAACTTCATTCGCGAATGCGACCTTTCACTAAAAACTGCCATTCTCGTTCGAGTCTGAAATCGAAATAGATCCTAATCCATATTCGGATTCGGCTCATTTTAAACCTGAACTCAAATCCGAGGCAAGATCCGTGGTTTTTCCTTCTCCGAACTACAATTTGGACTTCTTTTTTTCAATAGGATTGGCATTGATTGTAACGATTTTCAGATTATAATCGGAATCTGTCCCACAATGGTTGAAATTACTAACCTAAGATGATGAAAACACACACACACACACACACACACACACACACACACACACACATTATGATATGGCGCAATTTTTTTTACAGCAAAAAGCCAGCATGTCTTCGGGACCTTAAAGACGACATTTGTGAATAATTCCAGCTCTTAAGCAATGATAAGGAAGTATGTAAAGCAATTTGCCGGTCAACCGTTGACAGATACAAGATGTGCATCGAACAACATGGACGACATTTTGAACAGTTATTGTAACCAGAACTATTCTCATGTTTTGTAATACAGGGTGTACATAAAGTCAGGATCTATTTTTGTGAAGCACTTGGAAATTATATGGAATTCAATCATAAAATGATAAAGTGGTAACATTTATTAAATAATTAAGAGTAGGATTCGACGTGACGCCCATCAGTATCCCTGCACAGCTCAAATCGTTCCGCAGCATTTCTAAACACATTCTGGAGCATTTGCGGGGTTATGTTATCTGCAGCAGTTCGTATACGTGTACGTAAGTTTTCAAGCCTCGTAATCTTCGTCTGATAGACGTGCGATTTGATAAAGCCCCATGCAAAGAAATCTAAAGGGGTTAAATCTGGTGATCTTGCTGGCCAAGGTCTGTTGCTTCCGCGTCCGATCCAGCGATTTGGAAAACGTCCATTTAGATAATCCTGAACAATTTTGGCATAGTGACAAGGAGCACCATCATGTTGATAGACGACGGTACTAACAATCCTATCCCCAATCAGCTGAGGTTCAAGGAATTGCTGCAACATGTCCAGATAAATAAGCCCCGTAACTGTAGCTTCAGCAAAGCAAAAAGGACCATAAACCTTAGAGTTTGTTAAACCCATCCAGACATTAACTTTAGGTGAGTCTCTTTCCCAATTTTGGACGAAATCATTCGGTCTTTCATCTGCCCAAATTCGACAGTTATGGCGATTTACTTTTCCACACGTATGGAAAGTGGCTTCATCACTAAAGAGAATGTTGTCCATTAAATTATCACTCCAGATTTGTTCTACGAGATCAGCACACACAGCACTTCGTTGAGGGAAATCTTCCTCATGTAAATCATGTAAAACCTGCAAATGATAGCTTTTCTTCTGCAAATTAACTTTCAGAATTTTGTGCACAGATGACGTCGGGAGGCCGAGTCTGTGTGATGCAGCACGAACGGACGTACGTGGCTCCTCAGTGATAATTCCGCGTACTGCATTCACGGTAAGATCTGACATACACGGTCGTCCTGATCTTGCTTCATCATTTACAGATCCCGTTCGTTTAAATTTGTTCACCAATTTTCGTATTGTCTTGTCTATTGGCCCCGGCTTGTGAAATCTCCTTCTAAACTTCTTTGCAGTTGAATGTATATAATGTTACGGCATGCGGGAGGTGCCCCTTGGGGCATTGGTTTCTGCGAGTATGTAGAAGAATTACGGCATTTGGAAGAGTGAGGCCCATGGTGTAATGGTATCGCATCTGACCGGCAATCGGAAGATCCCGAGTTCGATTCCCGGGTGGTTGCCTCATTTTTTCATTGTTTCGTTCTCTCTCTCGTCTTGCGCGGAATATCTCCTATACAAGCGTCGTTCTTTACGTTATTTATACTGCGTGTTCTTTGCAGTTGAATGTATATATATATATATATATAATATATATATATATATATATATATATATATAAATATAAAATTTATACCTTTTACAAGTATTTAATATTGACAAAATGAAATTACGCACTAAAATATGTATTTCACTTTAACAGAAATTCATGAAAAGTTTAGAATAATCTCATTTAACTTAAAACGTAAAAATTCTTTTTCAAAGAAAAATATGTTATAAAAAGTATATACATACATACTTCGGTGGTGTAGTGGTTAGTGTCGCTGACTACGAATCCATCGGCCCCGCGATCGAGACCTGTTGACGGTAGCCGGTGCGAAGCAAAACCCAGCTGTTCATCCTTCCACACAATAAAGAAAGTGGTTGGTAGATAAATGGGTACCCTGGGTGACCTAGTGATTAAGACGCTGGGCTGCTGGTGGGGCGTGGCTCGGATTCCACGCTAAACCGTAGGTCTAAGGTGGAGTGAAGTGCTTGCCCTTCGTCAGAATGAACGATTCGGGCGGAAGCTAATCAAAGGTGTGTGTGTGTGTATATATATATATATATATACACACACCAGAGTAACCTGAAGGTAAAGCGGCGGATTGCTAAGCTGAAGGTCGTGGGTTCGAGTTTCGCATCGGACTTGAGATTTCAGTGATTATAGTGTTTCCTGGATCTTCCTCGGTGGGGGGTAGTGGTTCGGATCCCACGTAAAGTTGTAGGTTTACTCCATCGTATTATCTTCGATGTTAAGGTGGTTAAACCACTACAATCATCGAACTACGGTCGACCCCTCTACAGCATCCCTCCTTATTTGCGGGATTTGGTGGAGGAGAGAATTAATTTCCGCTCTCCTCCTGCCCTCGTAGCCAGTCACGCATGGCTGATCAGGGACTTTGCGCAAGTACCTGTCCAGCTAATTCTTGAACTTATTCAGTTTGGTGTGCTGGAGGTTCCTTGGTTCTTTTGGCAGCACATTAAAAAGTTTTTAATCTCGTATTGTGAAGGTATTTTCCAGCTTTGTTTTCACGCCCCCCTTGTCCCACCGCAGTTAGGACAATACAGATTCTGCCTCTTCTCTCATTCCACTGTGTTTCTATTGCATTTCTAAAATTAGGGACACAACCCTTCATCGTTTAAATGTTGTTGTTCTCTTCTCTTTAATGCGTTGTTCTCGGTTCTTTGTAGCCAACTTACATTGTTTTCAGCGTATTCTGTCTCATTGTTGTGTTCCGTTTATATATTAATTGATGTCTTTGTAGAATTTCCTTCGTTAATCAAATTTTGATCTATTTACATTTCTTTTTCATCATTTTTCCATCCCAGTTTGTACTTTTCATTTCCACGCCCTTGATGCTGACCAGTGATCAATTTATTCTCTTCATTGCATTTCTATTGTTTGTTCTCAGATAGCTGCATTCGTAACGGTTAAATGCGTTGCGTAGAATGCATTTCAAGTCCACAGTTTTGTCAGCTTCCCTTTCGCAGTTACCAGGTGCACGCAATGGCGCAGTCCTCGAGGCATAGGTTATTTTTTGTTCAACTTCGTGATTTTAGAGTAATTTTCACATTTATTCTTATTATTATTTTACCCTTTTTTTTTCTTTCTCTTCCCTTTTTCTATTCTCGACTGATCCAGGCAACTCGTCACTTTTCTCCTTTTCTGGAAACAGAAGTATCGAGTTTTACGACAGTGTTTTTTGGTTTCCAAGCTTTTACCCTCGTGTTAAACTGTTGTGAGGACCTTTAATTCACTATGTTTTCAAATTGTGATATATTTATGTATTGGCTATACTTGTGTTTGCTTTCCTTTACTCAGAAAGTTATCACCGGGAATGCACCGACACTTTTTAATCACTTTGGTACAGACTACGGTGTTTGTTTTGGCTCTCTCTCTTTCTTATAAAGGGGGCATTTTTGCGGGCGCCCGTCCTTGGCCCCTCCTTTTCACATAAAGAAAAAGACTTAAGTTAATGACAGAAAACAAAAGTGTTCATTCACCTTGAAATATCATATATATATATATATATATATATATATATATATAATATAATTATATATATGTTAAACACAGACCGTGCATGGAACAAGGAACTCTTCTGGGAAATTACATCCACTATAGTTCGAATAAGTAATGATAAGCACACCGGACAAAAAATTAGTCACCCCTCAGAATGTACCTAATAACGTGTGACGGCGCCTCTGGCCTTGATAACCGCACGAATCCGGCGAGGCAGAGACTCTACGAGGTTGCGCATGTACTGAACATCGATTTGCTGCCACTCGTTCATCAGCCGGTCACGAAGTTCCGCCAGAGTCCGTGGGTGTCTATTCCTGCGCTTCACTTTCTGTTTCCAGCCTGAACAACAACACCTTCGACGCATTCAGGATTAAAGGCTTCATTGGACCTGCGATGTACTCGTCGCCTCCCATCATTGGAGAACAAACAAAAACGGGACTCATCGGACCAAATTACACGTTTCCAATCTGCCGCAGTCCAGTTTTTGTGCCTCTGAGCCCATTTATAACGTGCCAATTTGTGACTTGCTGTTGTTAACAGCGGCCTCTTCCGTGGTACCCTGCTCCAGATGTCCATCGCATGCAGTTCTCGTCGCAATGTCCGTTCGGAAATTGGTCGCTGGAGAACCTCATTGGTTTCTTGGAGCAATTGTTCTCTGGTTTGAAAACGATTTGCAGTTACTAGACGAGAAACATGGTGGCGGCCCCTATTGTCGAGAATTGTTTTCCGGCCACAGTTACGCCGTCGATTGTCAGTTGATTGCGAACTACACCACTCTTTGTAAACTCGCTGGACAGTACTCGTTGACACACCAACAAATTGGGCTACTTCAGACATTTTGTGTCCGTGGGCTCTGCCAAACACGATGGCTCCTTTTTGCCACTGAGTAACGTAACGTCTGCCTCACGACCCATTTTGCAGACTATATCCAACACACACTTTGTTCTTCACCACCTCACGAAACAGATCTGATCCTGTGTGCTACGTCACCGCTACTTGTCACTTACCAATGCTACATCAGCGCCCTCTGTGTGACCTTGAACTTCCTACTATCGGTGCTATTAGGGGTGACTAATTTTTTGTCCGGTGTGCTTACATGACAAATACTATAGTTTTTCTTTTTCATAATGGAAAGCCCAAACTATAGTATTTGTCATTTATCATTACTTATTCGAACTATAGTGGATGTAATTTCACCGAAGAGTTCCTTGTTCCATGCACGGTCTGTGTTTAACATATAAGTTTCTCAGGGGACCATTCTGAGTTGTTGTTTATATATATATATATATATATATATATATATATATATATATATATATATATCAGGTCATCCCATAAGTAATGTCGTTTTTTACGATAGGTTAGGTTTAAACTAGTCCTACTCGGTTTAAGCATAAATTTTCCGAAGGTTATATCTAAGAGATCTATCGTGTTTCGCTACATACTTTACAGACCTTGACCAGTGAAGACGTGTTTTTGCTTTATGTGAACCCCTCATAAACATGGCGGTATCAGAAGAGCATATCAGGCATATAATGCTTTACGAGTTCAAAAAAGGGAATAGTGCTACTGAAGCAACGCGAAACATTCAGGACGTTTATGGCAACGATATTCTGCATGTGAGGAAATGTCAAAGATGGTTTCAAAGTTAAGGAATGGTGACTGCTGTTTCACAGATGCAGCACGCTCTGGACGCCCTGCTGAGTTTGATGATGACCTGCTGTTAGCCGCACTTGAAGAAGACTGTTCAACAACTGTCGAAGAATTGGCCCAGAAACTCACTTCATCCCCGTCCACCATCCATCGACATTTGCAACAACTCGGGAAAGTGCCTAAGTTAGGAAAATGGGTGCCACATGAATTGTCGGTCGACAATCTGAGGGTGCGGGTAAACATTAGCAAAGCTCTTCATTCCCGTGAACTCCAAGATCCGTTTTTGCACCGTTTAGTGACTGGTGATGAAAAGTGGATACTGTACCAAAATGTTAAGTGCCGTCGACAGTGGGTTTGTGCCGGAGAACCAGCGACACCACAGCCAAAACCAAATCTTCACCCTCGGAAGTGTTGCTTAGTGTTTGGTGGGATAAAGGTGGTGTAATACACTTTGAAACCTTACCACACAACCAAACAATCACCGCTCAAGTCTGCTGTCAACAACTAGATCGATTGAACACTGCACTAAAAGAAAAGAGACCTTCTTTGGTTAATCGGAAAGGAATCGTGTTCCACCACGACAACGCACGTCCTCATACCGCTCGGATCAATTCTGCAAAAATTGAGGAGCTTGGGTGGGAAAAACTTCCACATTCTCCATATTCTCCAGACCTTGCTCCTTCAGATTATATCATCTCTTCAGAAGTCTGCAAAACTATCTTGACGAGAAACAGTATACTTCTTTAGATGACGTGCACACCAGTCTTTGTACGTTTTTTGCTTCAAAACCGCTTGAATTTTATAAACATGGCATTGAAAAGCTTGTAGGACGTTAGCAGAGCGTCATTGATTCCGATGGAAAATATATACTAGATTAAAAAGTTTCAGTCGAGTTTTTTTTATGTCCTTCAAATTCCGATCTAAAAAACGACATTACTTACAGGATGACCTGATATATATATATATAATATATATATATATATATTATATATGTATGTATGTATGTATGTATGTATGTATGTATGTATCGGGTGGGCAAAAAAAAAAGGGAGACCTCGAACTTTGGCTGTAAAATCCAAAGTTATGGTCAGATTTCATTATTTTTTTCACACCCCACAACTAAGTAAATTTCCTATACGGTGAGCGGATTTTAAAGAAAACTAATGAAAATTATGGATTTATTGAACATTTCTTTATACCACTGGAAATTCTCCATTTACACTACTACTGCATTGTCGGGTCGGCAAAAAAAAAGGGAGACCTTTTAAATCCTTCATATCTCGGCAAATATGGTACACAGAACCATAAAACTTTAGTATGTTAGTTCTAGGTAATTTTATGGTTTGTATGCCATCTTTTAGCAGCTCCTATTTTATCGATTTTCTTGAGAAGCTTGCCCAAACCTCCTGCAGTTGGCTTAAGCTAATTAAAATTGCTTTAATTATCGCAAGATTTTTCTGGAATATTCGCCATAAATCCAATTTCTCAGCTAAAATGCTAAAAGATGGCATCAAACCATTGGTAGATTGGATTGGTATTGGTAGTTAGCGATGCTAATCACTACACCACCGAGGCGCACATAACGGGTGTGCCATAAAAAAAGGGTACATTTTAAAAAGCCTACAAAATCAACATTTGTCATTTAATTTTAATAAAACTTCTACACAATAGAACATATGTATTTATCTATATGCAAACATGTTTTCAGACTAAAATATCAAATAATTCAAATTCTATCAACATTTAACGAAAGAGTATCATTTTTCTACTTAACACGCAAAAATTATTACACCTTTTTAATATTTTTTTTATAAAAATAATTTTTAACAAAATTTACCTGAAATTATTAAAAAAATTGTTCGAAATGCTTTCCTTCCATTTCAATAACTTTTTTTTATTCTTGGCCGGAATTCATCTATGGCTCGATTTACTTGTTCCTGTGGAAGCTCTTCCCATTTTTGAATGATGATCTCGCGTAAATGAGCGACATCTTTTATGCTAGTCCTGTAGACTCGCTCTGCTAAATTCTCCCATATTCCGGCCAAGAATAAAAAAAGTTATTGAAATGGAAGGAAAGCATTTCGAACAATTTTTTTAATAATTTCAGGTAAATTTTACGTTAAAAATTATTTTCATAAAAAAATATTAAAAAGGTTTAATAATTTTTGCATGTTAAGTAGAAAAATCATTCTCTTTTGTTAAATGTTGATAGAATTTGAATTATTTGATATTTTAGTCTGAAAACTTGTTTGCATATAGATAAATATATATGTTCTATTGTGTAGAGGTTTTATTAAAATTAAATGACAAATGTTGATTTTACAGACTTTTTTAAAATGTACCCCTTTTTTTATGGCACACCCGTTATATATATATATATATATATATATATATATATATATATATATATATATATATATATATATATATACAAAGGAGTTTAAAGTTAAAAATTGGAGAACCACCTTCAGTGACAGCCGAAGATAACCTTATTAACAAAGTGTAAAAGAAAAGTACAAGGAAGCCTCGTACATCTGGCTACCTAGTGTTATGTGATTTTAGATTTCCTTAATGTTAAAAACTCATTCGTCCATCTTATAAGAGTCCAAGTTTCAGTTAAAACTTGTCTTTTGATTCCAGGTCAAGACTACAATTTCAACAAACTCACGTCGGCAGAGGTGAACTCTCTTGGGCAACGCTACGATTTCAGCTCCATCATGCACTACGCGAGGGCCACCTTTGCCAAGGTAGAAAAGAATTTTTTTTTTTTTTGTTTAATCTCATGCCTCATAAACGCCGTGGGACATTTCTTATTTGGTACTCAGAGCTGGGCAGTATTTAAATACATTTGTATTTAAATACGTATTTAAATACATTTGTGTATTTAGAACTGTATTTATAAATACATTGTTTTTCATGTATTTAAATATAGTATTTAAATACTTTAATGAGTATTTAAATACAATGTATTTAAATACTCAAAATATAAAAATGTAAATACTTTTACTGGTTTAATACACGTTCTGTACTAGCACAGTACGACGCGTCGACAGTGTAGTACAGCATGGTTTATGTTTCAACGTGTCAGTTCAATCAGTTGTGTGCCACTCTTAGTCGAAAGCGGTTGATTTCTTTATCGTGTGCGTGTCATGGCTTCAACAAGCAAATTTGTATGTATTTAAAATGTATTTACAAATGTATTTAAATACAATTGATGTATTTTGTATTTAGTATCTAAATACATTCGTAAAATGTATTTAGTATTTAGTATTTAAATACATTTCTCCCATGTATTTAGTATTTAAATACATTCAATGTATTTATTGCCCAGCTCTGTTGGTACTTGAGTGTATTGATAAGCTAAATCAATTAAGGCTGGAAGTGAGTAGGGCATGTCATCTATGTTGATTTTATCAACAATTCTGTTTGATTAACAGTTTTTTTTATATAATATGAACGTTTTGGATGTGGGTCCAGAGATAGATTTGTCAATCACTTGTCTTACACTACCATTTCAGGCATATTTCGTAACACGAAACTTGAAATTCAAATTTAAAGGCATTTTTTCTCTTCTAAATTAGGCTTAACGCGAGGAGTAACATTAAACTGGAGTAACCAAAAAAAAATCAATAATTCACACAATTTACAAAAAAAAAAAATTATGAAGAAAATCACTCTGATGGAATTAAAAAATTTCTTTTTTGTAAAAAAAAAAAAAAATTAAAAAGTTAATTTAAAAAGATAAAAAGTTTAGTAATGAATTTTAGATACAATATAAATATTTTCATTAATGGTTACCTAAAATATAATTCTTGATGTAGAATTAATTATTATAGGGCGGTCAAAAGTCAATAAAGTCAAATTGTTTCCTATGGGGCACTTTTCGCTGAAACGACTGAAAATGCAATAAAAACACCTGTAGGGGGTATATTACCAAAGTTAATAGGTCAACCAAAAGTCAACTTTTACCTGTTAGGTCAAAAAATAGCAATGAGGTAAATAAAGTCAATTTTTTGGAATAAATAATTAAAATAACTAAAAATTGGCATCTTTTATCAACCTTGGCGAAGATATGTGTTCAGTCAAACAATACATTGAAACAAGACTCAAGACAAATGGTATTTGTGAAATAATTAACCTCAGTAGACCTGAAATCTCACCAACAGTTTATGGTCAGCTTTTGCAATGTCAACCAACAACTGCCGCTGTAGAGAGATCTTTCTCCATGCTTAATAAATTATTAAGTAAGGATCGCAATTTTTTGCCAGAAAATGTCGGCAAATACTTCATAATTTACCACAATCGGTCAACTGATGTAGAAGAGCAAGAATAAGTAATTAAAGTATCGTTTTTATTATTGAAAGTAAAGGCAACTTTATAAGTCAATTTTTTCAATTCGTAAGTCAACTTTCTCAATTTTTTCGGTCAACTTTTGACTGCCCTATTAATTAACCATTTTAGCATTTGAGGTAAATTCCTGGTTTTGAATTAGCGAGTTGTTATTAATATAAATGAATTTTTGTATAATTATTTATGCAATTTCGGTCAAGGTTTTATTTATTATTTTTGGTGCTTTCCTGTTAACGGGAATACCCAACCGCCCACCACCAAACTGTTTGTTATTTATTTTTGCTCTCGTCATTTTCGTTTAAACTAACGAAAATATCACAACTTAACCTAACCAATCATCAAGGGCGTACAGTTGACCTAACCGGGCATTCAATTGACCTAACGGGCATTGAATTAACCTAACAGGTTAATATAACGGAAAATGCCCGGTTAGGTCAACTGAATGCCCAGTTAGGTTAATTGAATGCCGGGTTAGGTCAACTGTACGCCTTTGATAATTATATAATTGGTTAGGTTAAGTTGTGATATTTTCGTTAGTTTAAACGAAAATGACGAGAGCAAAAATACATCCTAAACAGTTTGGTAGTCCCGATAATACGTAAGTATCGAATTTATTAATCATTTAAATGAAATTAGTTAATATGTAAGTGATAATCAGTTAGTAGGGGGCCAAAATGTCTTTATGTCATCTAAAATAGCAGAAAAAACGTCGCTGCTTTCGGTACGTTGTCGCCACATGAATTCCGCAAGATAAGAGTCCAGATGATGGCGGACGGTTGGGTATTCCCGTTAACAGGAAAGCACCTTTTATATATATATATATATATTCAAGTACTCTTACAAAGTGTTCACATATGTGAACAAAGGGCATTCAGGGAACTGTATACGATAGTCTCAATGAGAAAAAAGTACTTTCCTCTTTTTTTCTCAATGGTGCACAGTTTGTTCACGTATGTTGATAAAAAGGTACTTTCGATATAATAAAGTTAACCACTTAAACGTTAGACATTAATATGTATCAATATGGCGGACGTAAAACTATTTATGTGAACCAAAGGCATTAAAGGGATAAACATTTGGTCCCATAAATTTCGAGTTACCAGTTACCACTGGTAAAATTGGTAACTGAAGACAGTAATTAAAGAGTTATATGTACAGTATTACTCTATGGTATTAATTTGTGAGGTAAAAATGAAACTTCGTATCTCAGTATTTACTGAAAAATCACTAACAAAATCAAATTAGAAACACGCGTTGAAACTTCACCATTTTTCGATATTGTAAAAGCAAGACTCAGAGAATCTCTGATTCCGTGTAATACCGCGCAATTCCGCGTTATTCAGTCTCCAAATCGAAACACGAAAATAACGAATAAAAAGTGGCGTAATTACATGTTTGTTGTTCGTTTGTATTATAGTGTTTGTGCTTTGAGTGGTACGACATTACCATACATTATTTTATGATTGATGTAATTTCCACTCCTGAGGCTTACTTCAATTGACAAGGGGAGAGAAATAGATAAAAACAGATAGATAGTAATGTGCAAATGAACGTATGAATCAAATTAACGTATTAATCAAATGTTTTAAAATAAACAAATTTATGTGGACGTACGGTATCAATAAATGAACATGTGTTAGTACGTGTACTTGTGTATGTATGCGTGTGTGTTTGTATTGACGTTCAGGTATGTTCACACTGTTGACGTGTGTAGGTGTAACTTTGTGAAGCTATGAGTTACGAGAACGGTACGAGAAAGAGTTATGAGCAGTTAATCACAAACCTCAAAAGAAAATTGATTTTAGCTTTGGGCTGAAAAGCCAGAGTTCGTATATATATATATATATATATATATATATATATATATATATATATATATATATATACACATTCAGCTTCGCAAATGTTTGCTACCCGCAATGTCCCGAGCTTTCCAGAGGTAACAAGACGTGCTCAATACAGTCTAATGCAAAGAATTAAAAAAATCAACCAACCCGATTATCCAAGCTATCCATGAGTCTGGCATTTATCCTCTAAGCCAGTGGTCTCCAAAGTGGAGTGCGCCTGCCGATCTAGGGGGTGCGCGAAGAAAATTTGATGATTCTGATTTATCATTGTTTTTTCGTAGAAAGTTTTTGAATTTCAAGATGATGACCGAGAAAGAAAATACTCGCTAACACACAGTCATTCCTGGGAATTTGCGAGATAGTATCCGCGATATCGCTTACTCGCGATTAAAATTTAGCAAACTAAATATCACAATTCGAGATCGCCGCATTATTTTGTAAAATAACAGTTGATTGACATCAGGGAAGATACACGTTTACGAACCGAATTTCAACAGAAAACTGCGCACAATTGGTGGATTGGATTAAAAAATGAGTACCCAGATTTAATAAGCGCACCCCACACATATCTGTGTGGGGTGTCTTTTTCTGCTATGATAGGTATTAAAACCAAGAATCAAAATAAACTGAACTTGGAACCGGACCTTCGAATCGCTGTTTCACAAAGTGTCAAACCAAGATTTTCAGAAATTATGAAGCACAGTCAGCCACATTGTTCTCATTAAATTATATTGCTAAGTATATCTTCACCCTATCGTATTTGTTGTATACTATTAACTTAGTAATAAATAATGAAAGGATATATATATATATATATATATATATATATATATATATATAATCTTCATGTTCATTATGGGTGCGTGTTATTTATTTTTGCTGATTAAAGGGTGCGTGATCAAAAAAGCTTGGAGACCACTGCTCTAAGCTATGGAATTCTTGGTACGAAAACGTCTGTCTGTAGTTCCACTTAACTTCGACATTACAGTATTATTTCTAATCAATTGTGTACATTTCTATCCTTAGTATATGAACTGTCATTGTATTAATATTTGTCATATGGACTATAGTCTGCCAATAAACCTTTTCATTTCATATATATATATATATATATATATATATATATATATAGGCACTTTGGCACTCTTATATAAGAAAGCTAAATATATCAGTTTCGTATTAAGATCATATAAGGAAAGTTGGGTTTGTGACTATACAGGGTGTCCCATGAAGGCTTTTTCCTCAGGAGTATAACTCGCTTACATATTAGCCATTGCGTGTTATTCTACCTGCAACAAAAAAAGAGGTCCCTAAACAAGACGTCAATTTGAACATTTATTTTAGTTCTAATGTATTACTTTTGTAAATTTAATTTAAAAACAAATTTTCCTATGACACCAGACTTATGGGACACCCTGTCACAATTAAATTAAATAAATAAATGCTGCAAATCTACAAGGAAAAGGAATTCCAAGGGCTTTCGTGTATTTAACAGTACACTTCTGTTGAATACACGAAAGGCCTTGCAATCGCTTTTCCTTTTCCTTGTGGATTTGCATTATGTAAGTAATGTTGTTATAATGTTTCAGACCAACAAAGACCCTAGGATCCACTCATGGCTGGTCTACCTAACTATGTTCGTAATTGTGTATTGTGCATGTCCTCCCTGGTGGCGGAGGGGACCTACAATTTTACGTGGATTCCGAACCACAAAGCCTTAATTTTACTACCTTAAACTATACCCACTCTATCAACAAATGCGTCTAATCGATTTTTAAACATGTTTATAGACGTGCTACTAATTACTTCTACCGGCAAACTATTCCACCTATTTACTATTCTATGCGTAAAAAAGTTTTTCGCAACTGCTGTCTCGAACCTTCTACTTGTCAACTTACACCCGTTATTTCTAGTCCTATTATATTGAGATATTTCGAAAAAGCTATCTCTATCTACGTTATCGAACCCATTCATAATTTTGAAAACCTGGATTAGATCACCCCTTAGCCTCCTAGTCTCGAATGTAGTCAATTTTAACTCCCTAAGCCTATCCTCGTACGACTTTGACCTAAGTGACGGAATCATCTTAGTTGCTCGTCTTTGAACTCTTTCGATTTTGTCTATATCTTTGCGCATATGCGGATTCCAAAATTGGATCGCGTACTCCAAATGGGGTCTAACTAATGATTTATAAAGAGGAACTATAATATCGCGCGATTTGTACTCAAAATTCCGAGCTGTAAAACCTAACACTTTGTTCGCTTTATTGACCGCTGCTGTACTTTGTTTCGCTACTTTTAAGTCACCAGTGACTATAACTCCTAAAACGTTTTCCTGCTCTACGCTTAACTCTTTCCCTGACATACTATACACAAAATTACCGTTACGCGAACCTATATGTAAAATTTTGCACTTATCGACGTTAAATCTCATTTGCCATATGACTGACCAATCAAAGATTTTATTCAGATCATTCTGGATTTTACCTCTATCTTCGTCATTAATCGCCCTACCACCCAGCTTCGTGTCATCCGCAAACTTTGAAACTGTACTGACTAGGCCGACATCTAAATCGTTAATATATGTATAAGAAAAAGCAAGGGGCCCAATACAGAACCCTGAGGAACGCCACTCGCTACATTAGCCCAACACGACTCCGCTCCATCAATGACCACCCTCTGTTTCCTACCTCGCAACCACTCTTCTATCCAATTTATTACTACACCCCTGATTCAATGAGCCTTAGTTTTTTCAATGAGTCTTTTGTGCGGTACGGTGTCAAACGCTTTTTGAAAATCCAAATACACTACATCATCCGCCCGATGACTGTCGTAAACGTCAACCACGCTAGTTATGCAGTTCTAAGTGTTCGACTATACGATCCCTAATTATTGATTCCAGTAGCTTACCTACAGCAGACGTTAAACTGATTGGCCTATAATTTCCCGCCGCATCTTTATCGCCTTTCTTAAAGATAGGTGTTATGTTTGCTAACTTGAAATTATCTGGTACACACCCCTCAGAAATAGACGCATTAAAAATCTTTGTTAGCGGCACAACAATGCTATCTTTTAATTCTTTTAGTTGCATGGGATATATAGAATCCGGCCCCGGTGATTTACGCGTTTTCATTTTATCAATATAGCGCATTACCTCCCCTTCACTAACCACAATATTATCCAAAATATTGCCATTATCAAAAGGTATTATGTCTATGACTGTAGGGTTATTCGTTACATCTTCTATAGTAAAAACTGACATAAAAAATTCGTTTAGCTATGTAGCCATTTCCTTGTTTTCAGAAACTAGATCTCCGTTAACATTTTTCAACGGCCCCAAGACACTTTTTACTGGATTTCTATTGTTGACGTATTGAAAGAATCGCTCGGGGGTTTTCTTTGCCGTCACGAGCTATGGAGATTTCAAATTCGCGCTTGGACATTTTTATTACGCTTTTCGCTTCACGCCTTAAAGATATGTAGTTGTTTCGTAACCACAAATTGTCTTTATCGCACTTATGTAGCCTATAAGCCCTATCTCTACTCTTTATAATGTCTCCTACTCTAGAAGTAAACCACAAGGGCTTGTTGTTTACTTTCGCACGCTTAATTTTGTACGGTACACATTCCTCATTTATAGTCCTAAATACTGTTTCAAATGATTCCCACATTAGTTTTGCGTTGGAGTTCCCCATTACGTTTTCCCAATTGACGTGTGACAATTTATTTCGAAATTTACAAAAGTCTGCGTGCTGAAAGTCAGGAATTTTAGTCGAGTTAGCTGGTTTCGAGTGACTTACTGAGAGGACAAACTCTACCATATTGTGATCGCTATTGCTTAACGGTTCTATTATTTGAAGATCAGTAATTAGCCTATCATCCGTAGTTATTACTAAATCTAAAATACTGTCCAACCTCGTAGGTTCCCCAACCTTTTGAATAAGAAAGCTATCCTCGAGAAAATTAACTAAACGATTACCTTCTGCGTCTCCCTGCATTGTATCGTAATTCACGTTGGCGCATTTAAAGTCACCCATAACTAAAGCCTGCTCACTACCTATTATTCTCTTTAGTTCACGATATAACGCTTCGTCCGTATCAGCTGTTTGATTAGGGGGCCTATATATAACCGCAACAAGAAGTTTGAATTCGTTCAATTTAAGTTCTGCTATAGTCGAATCTATCGGTTCTGGAATTGTGTGCTTTACTTCTATAACGTTCGCAATATTATCTTTGATATACAACATAACACCGGCTCCTCGCCTACCTTTCTGTTTTTAACAAAAAGTCTATAACCTCTAATTTGATACTCCCCTACAAAGTCACGTGTTTCAGTGCTAAGCCACGATTCATTTATCGCAATTAAGTCATTGTCTTTACAAGCAATTAAAGAAAGGATAGAACCTTCAAATTGTTTGTAATTGCGACACCTTCGCGAGCGCAGTGGAAATTTGTGGAATTTACGCTGCGACCGTTCGAGTTACGGCAGCCTGAAAAGAAGAGACAGTATTATGAAATAGTCTTCCTAAACGCGTTGGATAGGCGAAGGTTTAATAAATTAAACATGGATAAATCTAGATATATAATGTACAAATATATAATGATGAAAAAAAAGTGAAATTAATACAATGCAATTAATACAATACCCCCTCATTATTGGAAGAGATTGTAGACACCAATCGACCAAGGAAGTACTCCAGGGGGAACGTTAGACGGAAGACAGGAGTGCTGGAACTCCCGTTTCTCCTGTCACTGTCCTCCTTAGCTGATCTTTTTCCCATGTCTCATCTTCCCTGTGAGCAGCCCAGCATGCTCTCAAATGTATACCTCTCTCCCTTTTCTTCACTGTACATACACGCATCTTACACACTACATAATATTTTCATAATTAAAAATATTAAAAAAAACAATGGCAACTTCAAAAGCCTCGGAGTTCCCTGGTGAGGGGACCATAAATGTCCCCATTTCTGGCTTCCTCGGTACCGACACTGGGAACGGGGCTGGATTTGCTACTGCCCATTTGAGGTGCTCTGAATCTCTGCCCGATTCACTTTTCATTAACTTCCGCAACATTCGTGGCCTTTCCTCAAATTTTCAATCTGTTGAACACCACCTCTCCTCCTCTAAACCTCACTTTCCCTTCCTCACCGAACCTCGGGTATCTGGAACGACTGACAGCAACCCCTTTTCTGTACCCTCTTACTTTCTCTATACTCAATTTCACTCCAAAGGTTGAAGTTGCGAATACGTACGCCATGACCTAACTTGTTCTCGTATTCCCGAACTCTAATCCCCCGAATTCTATACCCTCTGGCTACGGCTTACATGGCACTCTCAAACTAAATACATCTGCGCTGTCTATCTTTCTCCTAATTCTACTGACTATCCAAAATTCTTTGACTATCTCACTTCCAAAGTGGAATACATTCTATCCCCGCTCTCCCTTTGCTGAAATCTTCATTTTTGGAGATTTCAATGTTCACCATCACCTTTGACTCTCTTCCCATTTCACTAACATCCTTGGTGAACTAGCTTACAACTTTTCTATCATGAATGATCTAGAGCAGATTGTACAGCACCCTACTCGTATCTCCGATCGCTTTGGAGATAGACTCAACATTCTGGATTTATTTCTTACTACTCATCCTTCTTCTTAATCTGCGAAATTTTTTTCTTCGTTGGGCTCCTTCGACCACAATATTATATCTGTTTCCTGTCCTATCGCTCTAATTCGGCCTTTGGATCCTCCCAAGAGGAGACGCCTTTGACACTTTGGCGCAGCTTATTATTGGTAGGCCCTAAGGCAGTATTTCTCTAATTTCCCATGGAATGAGTACTGCTTCCGTGACCGGGGCTCCTCCGAGTGCGCTGAGCGCATCACGGAGGTAATTCTCTCGGGTACAGAGGCGTACATTCCATATTTTTTACCTATTGCTAATGCAAAAAAACCTTGGTTTAACTTTGCTTACTCTAATGCTATTCATAACAGGGAGGAGGATTTCAGAAGGTACCGTTGCCATCCAACTCCTGATTCTCACTCATCTTTCATCTACTCAACCGGTGAACTCTGGAACAACCTTCCTCAATCCATCTTTCCACCCGTCTATGACCTCCAATCTTTCAACCGTAAAGTGTCCGGGCATCTCGAAAACCGTGTACCTTGATTTTGGCTCTATTCTGCTTCTGCGGTTGAGGCGTCCTTGGCCCCTACTTCCTGCAAAAAAAACTTATGACAGTAGTGGGGTATGTATCCGGTGTAATCTGACATATGGTACTTCGGATGGTGACCTCTGGTTTGTATTCAACGAAGACAAAGTTCCGTCTTGATGCTGACTTCTTGGATCACGATGGGTTTCACAATGGTTACAACCCCCCCCCCCTTACGACGGGCAACAACAGTTACAGTTACACGACCGGACCAAGGGGGCGGAGTCGTGAATTGCTGGAGGAGCCGTTATCCAGGCTAAACTGAAATCCAAACCGATTAGCAAGTTGAGAATTAGGTCGCAATAGACTAATCCCAGACAAAGTCGTGCGCGACCTTATGAAGAAATAAGAAGATCGTGTAATGCCTAAAAGGTATGTTTACGAACGGTAAACTGAAGTTAAGAAATTCGGTTCTCTTAATTAAGTCGCATAATTAAGAAGTTCGTATAAATTACGAATAAGGTCTAAGAAATGGCTGAGCAATATCGGCTTACCTCACGAAGACCTTCGTTACAGTGTGAAAATGATCATTATGCCAGACATTTATGGTCACCTATCAGAATGCGACCACCTATTTCCTTAATTAAAGTTACAGTACATACTCTCTAACTACTGTAAGTAGGGTCAATGTGGTGTTTTTGTACTTACACACACACACGTGTGTGTATATATATATATATATACAAACTCGGAATGGTCTCCCTGAGAAACTTATATGTTAAACACAGACCGTGCATGGAACAAGGAACTCTTCTGCGAAATTACATCCACTATAGTTCGAATCAGTAATGATAAATGACAAATACTATAGTTTGGGCTTTCCATCATGAAAAAGAAAAAAACTATAGCATTTTGTCATTTATCATTACTTATTCGAACTATAGTGGATGTAATTTCCCAGAAGAGTGCCTTGTTCCATGCACGGTCTGTGTTTGATATATATATATATATATATATATATATATATAAAATCTGTGCATTAGAATTAAAAATTATTAAATAATTATTAATAAATAATGTATATTAATGTCCAAATGAATTTAACCCTTCCATGCCTGAATTATGAAATTTTTATTTTAAGATTTTTTTCCGTTACAGCCAAAATAACCTCTAATACTCAGATCGTAAGGCTCGGAATCGATTGTCAGTCTCATGTTGCCATAAGGCAACGGTCGCCTTTAAAGGATTAATTAAGAATTACTGTTCGAATTATTTCTAGTAAGAATTTTTATATTTACGTCTTAACGAATATAAACTTAAAAACATTTTAAACGCGATGACTTCCCTCAAATAAGATGAAAACTCCGGAAACTAGAAGCCCCTTCGACTCGAACCCGCGAACTGAAACCACTCGATGGGGAATCGAATCGCGCTAACTCCAAGTGTTCCACTTAATTGCCTTTTCCTTTTGTATTTAAATTTCTATTAATTATTAAACACACACACACACACACACACACACACACACACACACACACACACCAGCGTTTGGAGCTTATTAACACCAGTTTCCTTGTAAGCGAAGTGAGGATACTGAGGTCGGGGTTCGACTCTCGATGTTACTGGTAATAATAGTAATACAGGAGTTAGAGCAATGGGGGATTCGTTAGTTGGCCTGAGCGCTGTGGCTGTTCTTGTTTTTGGCCTTCCTGAATGATTATCCTTCAAGGAAACAACTTGAGCAAACCCCGACTTTTTTTCCCTACGTGTCAGTCATATGACCACTTGATGCAAATAGGACAAACAATTTGCGAAATCCTCAGTATTATATTTATATACGTAATGTTTGCATTGCTTGTTCATATATATATATATATATATATATATATATATATATATTTTTTTTTTTTTTTTTTTTTTTTAGTTCAGGAAGAACCGATTCACCTCTATTTAAAGGGCATATCTCAGCGGAAAAACAAAGAAAAAGTGAGAGGAAAGACAGAGGAAAAAGAAAGGGTGGAGGGGACAGTCGAAGTGGAAAAAGACCAAGGATGACAAGGACTGCAGGGTCGAGCCCCATCATCCTTGGGTGCTAGGGCCGGGAGGGCGCACGTGAAACCTCCAGGAACAAGCACGTACAAACGAGCACAAAGAGCACTCAAGAGCACGAGCTTAGAACCCCCTTGCGGGGATATATATATATTAGCTGGAATAGTTTGCCGGTAGGAGTAATTAGTGGAACGTCTATAAACATGTTTAAAAATCGATTAGACGCATATGTTGATAGATTGGGTATAGTTTAAGGTAGAAAAATTAAGGTTTTTGTGGTTCGGAACCCACGTAAAATTGTAGGTCCCCTTCGCCACCACGGAGGACATGCGCAATATACAATTACAAACACGGTTAGGTAGACCAGCCATGAGTGAATCCTAGGATCTTTGTTGGTCTGAAACATTATAACATTATAACATAACATATATATATATATATATATATATATATATATATATATATATATATATATTAGTGATGTAGCGGTTGTCCGCAACCGCATTTATCAGTGCGGTCATTGCGGTTGTTTGAGGATATCTTTTTACTAGGACAGCCAAATGCTATGAATGCTAGTGTAATAGCTATAAATGCTATAAACGTCACCAAATGCTGTTCCTGTCATGCCTCATGACTTCACTCAAGGGTGCAAAAAAGTCCTTGGATGTCCTCCCTCAAGTGTTCCTAGTGAACAATTATTTAATGGAGCAGGGATCATCTGCGATGAAAAAGGAATAGGCTGAAGGGGGACAAAGCTGAAAAACTTTTATTTTCGAAATACAGTCTCCCAGCAATTCAATTTAAATACAAGGATTAAATAGAGTATGTATGTATATATTATAATTATATACACCACTTTCGAATGGGCGGTGGTTGGGGAAAGTGGTTGGTGTGATACAAAACGCGTTGGGTCCTCGTCCCGCATCCTGGAAAGACACTTTTTACAGTTTAGATTATAGTCATTATATTGTAGACTGGGAAAAGTGGCTAAAACGCGATATTTTATTGCGTTGTTTATTCTTAGGTAATATTATGATGTTATAGGGTACATAACCGCAAGCGCGCGGAGCTCTATTGGTAAGCTCCGTAACCGCATGGCTGGTCAGGGACTTTGCACAGGAATCTGTCCAGCTGTTTCTTGAAGTTATTCAAGTCGGTGTGCTAGAGATTCTTCACTTCTTGTGGTAGGACATTGAAAAGCTTTGGGCCTCGTATTTTGAGGGTATTTTCCATCCTCGTTTTCATGGCCCCTTGTCCCACCGCAGCTGAGACCGTACAAAATCTGCCTCTTCTCTCATTCCAATTTGTTTCTATTTCATTTCTAAGGTTAGGGACAGAGCTCTTAAGTATTCTCTATTATGTATATTACTGTGTACCGCACGCGCCTTCTTTCAAGATAGTAGAGTTCCAAGGATTGTAGTCGAAACCAGTAGTCTTCACCTTCCGTTTCCTCTATCTTAGACGTAAAAGTCCTTTGTATAGCTTCAATGTTCGCAATATCTCGTTTTTTGTATGGGCTTGTGAGTACTGAACAATACTCAATTATTGGTAGGACTAGACTCTTCCATAATTTGAGCATGATGTTTGCTTTTAACGTATACAATCAAAAGTAAATAACGTAATATCCTTATCAGTGTAATAAATAACGTATACAATCAAAAAGGAAACTAAAAGAGAAACGTATATTGTGCTCAAACTGAGTGTAACGAAGACGAGCTTGAAACAATATTCAAAACTGAATCACTCTTTTCAGTAATATTTCACGCAACACGTCACAAAAAGATGGAAAACATGGATGAGCAAGTATTCTTGTCCCGGGTGTACGGTTGTTCTCTGGTTACGATCGTGAACTCTGACGGTGAGGCTCTAGTTCGCTCCATCTTGCTAGCTCCTGGGTTGGGTTGAGTTGGCCGCTTACCCTGTTATTGCTCGGGCTAAATAAAGGTGGCGCTTGCGGTGCTCTCACCCGTACATCGTGGAGAAATGAGCTTCCTGGCTGTTGCTTTTTAGGTTTTATCGAAACACACACACACACACACACATATATATATATATATATATATTCCTGAACCTCGGTATCTGTGATTCCAGGATGAAATACGATATTGGGTTTCCATAGGACATATACCCATTTCCTCGACAAGGCCAAAACATCGACACTTAAAAAAAAATAACCTAACCAAACCGATCATAGCCTAACCTAACCTAACGTAATAACTTGTCGATAGAATGTCAAATCGATCATATGTTGCGAGGCCGTGTCCAGACTCGTGTCCAGGCGTCTCAGCTTCGTTAAGGCGTAAAAATAATAAGGTCGCATACAGTAAGTCTGGGTTTTTTTTTTTCCTTGGTTACCTTTGTTTTGCTTACGCCCGAATTGTTCATTCTGACGATGGTCAAGCTTGTCACTCCACCTTAGACCTACAATTTAACGTGGAATCTGAACTACGTCCCACCACAGGCCGTCAGAAATTACAAAGCCCTCGCCCGGACTCGATATCACGACCTCCCGATCAGCAGCCCAGCGTATTAACCACTAACTAGGCTACCTATTTATCTACCAACCAGTTTTTATTGTGTAGAATGATGAACAGCTGGGTTTTGCTGCGCACCGCCTGCCGTCACCGGGTCTCGATCCCGGGGCCGATGGATTCGTAGTCAGCAATGCTAACCACTACACTACCGAGGTGCATCCCTTTCATAATTTGTGATTTTGTTCAACAAAAGTTATTCAACTAAAAATAAATTTTAATTTCGGTGATTATTTCTTGATTTAAAGCATAATCACGTGATTCAACATTTTTCATAACTTTTCTACAAAGAG
Organism: Bathynomus jamesi; assembly: GCA_023014485.1. NCBI lineage: Eukaryota > Metazoa > Arthropoda > Malacostraca > Isopoda > Cirolanidae > Bathynomus > Bathynomus jamesi. The sequence continues at coordinate 162,724 of JAJOZX010005339.1, forward strand.
CCAAATTCACCATTTTTAGAGTCTGTGCGTTCTATTTCTGCAATAATTTGTAGGCTTCCACGCAAAACAGATGACACAAATTGGAAATAATTGTAATGGACGATGCTAATATAAGGGTGGAAGACTTTTCAACATACGAGTAGCGCAGTGGAAGAAGAGGATAAGCGACAAAATCGGCGAAATGCGTTTTCTGTTTGAAAAGACAGCTTATTTTCTTCCCTTTATCACCTGCAATTGGCAGATATCCCATTTTGTGAGTGGAAGCACTGTTTCCAGTCACAAAATGGGATATCTGCCAATTGGAGGTGATAGAGGGAAGAATAAGCTGTCTTTTCAAACAGAAAACGCATTTCGCCGATTTTGTCGTTTATCCCCTTCGCCCGCTGCGCTCCTCAATTATAGAAGCATTCCATGAACAAAATCGATTTTCGTAATGTCGACTTTCGGTCTTGTGCAAGTTTATGGATTTCAGATTTTCAGTGAAAATAACTGATTTAACCTAACCAAACGGTAACCTAACTCGGCATAATGTAACCTAACCTAATGCAATTGAACCTAACCTGACCTAATTATAAACTAACTTTTTAGTATCGACATTATGCGTGTCGACATTGTGCAGATCGACACTGTTGATGAATACACGGACATAATTAGAATGGCTTCCTGCTAATATGCGAAATGTAATTAATAATAATAATAATAATAATAATAATTCAGAAACATTACATAAGATATACATTACATCCCTACTGGTTTAAACAATGTTGGCATTAACGTTAAATTTTTGTAGTTTAATTACAGTATTCTTATGTGAATATGCCGTTGGGAAGTATGACGACGACAGCTTTTCAGACAAAAGTCTTTGAGATTCATTTCTATTTTTACGAAGGAAAATGTCAGTGATTAATGTGATGATGGGGTTGCTTAACCTCCTTCGCAACATCGAAGGTCATATGAATATGATGGAGGGGACCTACAGGTTTACGAATGGTTCGAACCACTCCCCCACAGGAAAAAGACCCAGAGAAACACCTTAATTGCTCAAATTTGAAGTCCCTGCCGTGATTCGAACCCAGGAACTTAAGGTTAGCAAACCGACGCTCTACCACTAGACTACCCTGTGTGTGTGTGTCTGTGTGTGTGTTGTGTGTTTTGTGATGGGTTTAGTACTGTTGGACTAGAGTTTCAATGATTTTAATTTGAGTAATGTAGGTACACAATTAGTCAATTACCTCATATTTCGTGTTCTGCATAAAACAATTCACGCTAAAATATGGCACGGGGAATTTCGTTCGTGACTGCCCATAGTTGACCGTTGCACAATACTCTACATACTTTAGTACTACTGTTGTTATGTAGAAAGCATTATATATATATATATATTAGGGGTGCACCGATTAATCGGTATCGGCACCTGGCATGCCGATTAATCGGCCATGCCAGGTATTTTCCTAATATCGGCATGCCAGGTGCCAATACCGATTAATCGGTGCACCCCTAATATATATATATATATATAGTGATGTAGTGGTTAGCGTCGCTGACTACGAATCCATCTGCCCCGGGATCGAGACCCGGTGACAGCAGGCGGCGCGCAGCAAAACCCAGGTGTTCATCCTTACACACAATAGAGAAATTGGTTAGTAGATAAATGGGTACCTTGGTTAGCCTAGTGGTTAAGACGCTGGGCTGCTGGTGGGCTGTGGTTCGGATTCCACGTTAAACTCTAGGTCTAAGGTAGAATGACAAGCTTGACCTTCGTCAGAATGAACAATTCGGGCGTAACCAAACCAAGAAAACGGGGAGTGGTACCTCAGTTTTGGGGAAACCGAGTCAAGAGTCACCGAGGAAGAGAGAGGTTGCTTGCTGACTCCATAGTGACTCAAACAGATATCCGCGCAGCTAAAAATACCCAAAGCCCAACACTGTACAATGTACATATATATACCTACGCTGTGGTTGAACCCTGATTCATTGTCAACTTTATAAACAAATTTTTAGAGGGGAGAGGTTCATGATAATAATGACTGGGGTTGTTTAACCTGCTTCGCAACGGCAAAGGTCACGAGACGGAGGGGACCTACAGCTTTACTTCGGGGTTCAAGCCATTTACGGGTCTCTAATTTCTTATTTATTTATTTACAAATACTGTATATGCAGTTTTCAAAGATAATTATAATTTCATTATTAAATATAGATGCTGTATATAGTTGTAAACTGCCTTTAGCGAGCGTGCACGCTTTACACGCCGATAACTACTGATTAGATACAATTAGATATATCATAATTATATAATGGATATGATTACAAAATTCTTATAGATCGTTATAATAGGCTTAAAAGACTAAAAGGAACTTACAGACGGACATATACTTCTATTAGACGCTTACTACAAACAATAATAACAAAAAACAAACAAAACATCTTCATTGCGGATCATTCACAATCCATAGCCACTTAACCTAACATACAAGTATAATCTTACGTATACATTGAACTTAATACAAAAATAATATAAAAATAAGGCCAACATAGCCACTTAACTTTGCATACTGGCATACTATTTGATTAATTATCTGACAATTTTATGTATATTGTTATTACCTGAGATATCTTATAACACTTGACATATAGCCACTTGCTATAACACTTATTATAACACAACTTAATATGCATATATAATCTTTACTACATTACAAAAATAAGGTATTGTAAACCAGCAGTTGTCTGAACCAAGACTGCCATATAGGTGAGAGGTACACAGTATCTGAAGACAGGACATTATACAATAACAAATTAGAGCTGTTTTGGACCCTAGTAATGAAATTATATATATTCTTCCGGATTAACATTTGGCTGGTAGGTAGGTTACGGTAGTAAACATAAAACTGGCACTGCACCATTTTAGTTCCCTACATAGCATAAGAAAAAAAAATATAAGCAACAGAGTTTATTCATAGCTGTTTTTGTATAGTTCAACCGCAGATGGGATGTATACAATGCAGTACAGTAAGTTCTAAAAAGATAAGTTTTAACTGATTCTGAACACATACCAAATTTCCTTACTAGCATGTTACCCTGTACATACAGCTTTTTACGTTCCTCTCAATATCAAGTTCATCTCGCATCTCGTGAGTAATTACATGACCTAAGTATTTACATCTGTCTTTGACAGGTATAGTCTGACCATTCATTTCAAAAGACCCACATGATACGTGTTTCAGTAGATTACACCTAAAAATCAAAATACAACTCTCTGCCCCATTACAGGTGATGTCATTTTCTATACCATATTGTTCACGTACCTCTAATAGTACGCTCAACCCATGGGGAGAGGGTGACAGAAGAACAAGGTCATCAGCATTAAATGATTAATTTAATTATTAATGATTAATAAAATGAGGTGAAGTGATAGGGGAGATTTTTAGAAGAAGAAGAATGAGAATTTTGACAAAGAGAAAGGAGTAACTTCAGTGAACTTTGGAATTTGTTAAGTTTTATTAACTTTATGAAAGATGAGAGAACGTTCATTGGTTTTAATTCATTCGCTAGATCGTTCCATAATTCCACCACTAAATAAGTGTAAGAATTTCTACTACATTAAAGAGTATAGTTTGCCTTTGAGATATAGTCATGTATCTTGTTTTGATGTTCGTGACGTATTTGCTTCTTCATTATATTCTCCATCATCATCATCATCATCAAAATGAATTTTATATACTTGCGTTTATATTCACATTGTTATAGTTAAGTAATTGAATATTAGTGGTTTTTAGCGATTTAGAAGTTTTCATAGCTTGCCGGCTTAATTTAACTTATACTTGTGACGGTTATAAACTAATTTTAACTGCGTGATGCCGTCGCAGAAAGCGTCGTGTGTTAGGGGTCTCGAACCCATTTGGAAAGGGACGTGAATGAGGGGGAAACTATTTTAATTGGGGACTCTTTAGTGCGCCATATGGACACAGAGTTCGTTAAACGGCATCCAACCAATAGGAGGAGGGTCTGTCTCCCAGGGGCCAGGGTTGACAGAGTTAGAGACGAAGTGGATAGGATTGACGTTGCCTCCCGTCACTCGATGTTGGTGACGATGGTAGGGGGCAACGACTCGTATAGGCCCGATACGAGAGTGCCTGACCTTTTGGAGAGATATAGGGGGTTAATTAAGTCCTTAAAGGCGAGGTCAGATAGGTCTTTAGTTCTAGGTATTACCCCTAGGCACGGTTTGGGTCTTAGGATTACGTCTAAAACGATATTTTTTAATACTAAATTAGAAGAGATTTGTGCTGGGGAAAATGCACCCTTCGTAAAGCTGTGGTCTGAATTCAGTGATTCTAGCCTTTTTATAAAAGATGGGGGTGCATTTTAATGAAATAGGTAATGCTAGGCTAGGTAGGTTAATTGAAGATAACGTACGAAAGCTGTATAGGTCGAAGCCTTCTTTTAAACGTTGTGGGTCTGGAGAACGCGGGCCCGACGTGAAAAATAGTTTAAAACGCCGGCCCGTGGTAAAAAATAACTTAAACGTCTTTTATTGTAACGCGCGTAGTATTAAAAATAAATTAAACGAATTTAAAGCGATAATTTATTCTAGTAACTACGATGTAGTTGCTATCACTGAAACGTGGTTAAATACCGTGACTCGGGACTTGTTGGGAAAATTTGATATACCGGGTTTTAAACTCTTTACTAATGATAGGTTACATAGGATTAGTGGCGGCGTTTTGCTGTACATTCGTAATTCCCTTAGGTCTATCGAAGTTAAGATAGATTTTCCGGCAGCAATTAATGCGATATGCGTTGAAGTTAGGGCGCGTAGTATTAGTTTTAATTTTGTTGTTTAAAGACCTCCCATTCAACCCCTTGATACCGATACTAGATTTTACTCACTTCTTGGTAACTTTATTGACAATCGGAATAGTATAATTGTTGGAGACTTTAACTGCCCTAATGTTAATTACGAGACTTTTACTGGTAATGAGGAGGGTTTGAGATTGATTGAGTTCATGGAAGATAATTTTTTACGACAGATGGTTACCGAACCAACGCGCGGTGACAATATTTTAGATTTGGTGATGACGAACGGCGAAAATATAGTCGAAGGTTTAGAAGTAGGCGAGAGTTTAGGATGTAGTGATCATCAAATTCTTAGGTTTAAGTTATTGATAGAAAACACTAAGGATAGTAACGTAATAGAAGTCCCTGATTTTCGTAGGGCCAATTTTGATAGTTTTGCGGATAGGATGAGAGTAGTGGACTGGGATAACTTATTTATGGGTAATGACACAAATTTGCATTGGGAGGCGTTTAAAGAAAGTTTTATGAATATTGAAAGGGAGTTTATTCCTCGTAGGCCCAAGCGCGCTAGAAATCATGGTAGGCCCAAGTGGTGGACTAGGGAAATAGGCGAGTTCATAAACGAGCGTAACAGAGCGTATAGACTTAATAAGCGCAATGGCACGGCAGCTAACTTTAATAGATATATCGAGCTTAGACGTCAGGTTAAAAGATCAGTTAGGAATGCTAAGCGTAATTTAGAGATACTTATAGCTGCGGATAGTAAACATAATCCAAAAAAGTTTTTTGAATACGTCAATAATCGTAAGCCGATAAAAGATAACATAGGCCCTCTAGTGGATGTTAACGGCGCTTTGGCTTCTGACGCTCAGGCGATGGCGGGTATTTTCAATAACTTTTTTGCGACAGTTTTTACCGTAGAAGACGTAAATAATGTCCCCGACGTGGACGATATCGTTCCATTTAGTAGCGAGACTATTTTGGATGAAATAACTGTTTACGAGGGTGAGATTGCGCATTATATCGATAGGCTAAAAGTTAGCAAGGCTCCAGGCCCTGACGCTTTTTATCCCAGACATTTGAAAGATTTGAAAGACGTTATTGTAGGCCCCTTAACGAAGATTTTTAATCAGTCACTCGAAACGGGGATTATTCCTGAAGACTTCAAATTAGCTAACGTCACGCCATTTTTAAAAAAGGCGACCGCACAGTAGCTAGCAATTATAGGCCCATTAGCTTAACGTCAATTGTCGGTAAACTTTTGGAATCCGTAGTTAGGGATCGTATCATCGATCACTTAGAAAGTCGAGATTTGATTAATAGTAGTCAGCATGGGTTTCGACGCCATAGATCTTGTTTAACTAATTTGTTAGAATTTTATAACGAAATAGTGCGCGAATACGATAGGCATAGAGCGGCTGACGTTATTTATTTAGATTTTAAAAAGCGTTCGATACAGTTCCGCATAGAAGATTAATTGCGAAGGTTAAAGCGCACGGTATACGCGGTCAGGTAGCTAACTGGTTAGAGGAATGGCTTCGTGCTAGGAGACAGAGGGTCGTTGTTAATGGTAGTGAATCGGGGTGGTTGGATGTAGGTAGCGGTGTCCCACAGGGTTCAGTGTTAGGCCCATTGCTATTCGTAATTTACATTAACGACATAGATGTAGGATTGACTAGTAACGTGTCAAAATTCGCGGACGATACTAAAATAGGCGGTAAGGTTGTTAACGAGGACGATAGAAATAGGCTCCAAGACGATGTAAATAGGATTATGGAGTGGACGGATAAGTGGCAGATGCAATTTAACGTAGACAAATGTAAAGTTTTGCATATAGGTTCTCGTAACAATAATTACACGTACACGATGGATGATAGAGAGTTAGCGAGCGTTGACGAGGAAGTAGATTTAGGCGTACGCGTATCTAAGGATTTAAAAGTTAGGAACCAGTGCCTGGAGTCTTGCGCAAAAGCTAATAGGATGTTAGGCTTCATAGCGCGTAATTTCGAATTTAAATCGAAGGATATTATATTGCCCCTTTACAAGTCCCTAGTCAGGCCTCATTTAGAATATGCCGTTCAGTTTTGGTGCCCGTATTTGCGTGAGGATATTGATAGGTTAGAAAGGGTTCAGCGTCGTGCCACGAAACTAATTCCGTCATTGCGCACAAGCCTTATGAAGATAGGATTAAAGAGTTAGACTTGCATTCACTCGAAACTAGGAGATTAAAGGGGGAGCTTATTAAAGTTTTCAAAATCGTTAATAACATCGATAACGTAAATTTTGACAAACTGTTCACTTTCGATAATAGCAATACTCGTAATAACGATTTAAGTTGCGTGGCAGACGTTTCATTACTAATATCGCTAAAAACTTCTTTACGTTTAAAGTAATTGATAAATGGAATAATCTTCCCGCGCCCGTCGTGAACTCTCCCAGCGTTAATGTGTTTAAAAACCGTCTAGACAGGCATTTTAAACATATTCACGTTGTTTAAAATAATAAAACAATTAGCAACAGGAGCTCTAGGGTGGTAATCGGGGATGAGTCTGTTGATGACTAATGCCAGCGTGTGATATGCCAAAAAAAAAAAATAGACTAACACGAACTTATGTAGCTCTTGAGTAAATTAACCCACTTTTTGTTATTCTTTATACTTTTTTTCTCTTCTCTCCTTATTTGCATGTCTGTAACTCTCTTTATTGCATGTCTGTAGTTTGCATGGTATGATAGTGTTTGAGTTAAGAATGTTTGCATGGTTTGTAATGCGTTCTTATTTTACTTCTTTTCATCTTTCACCCTTTCCAGCCTAGTGGGCTGCATCCTCTACCTCCCTATGGAGTGGATCGGTCTGCAACAGCTGGAAGAATGTGTTGCTTTGAGTTAAGAATGTGTTGCATGGTTTGTAAGCGTTCTTATTTTACTTCTTTTCATCTTTCACCCCTTTCCGGCAGAGTGGACTCTACCTCCCTAAGGAGTAGAGGACCGTTCTGCAATCTTTCCTATTCTCTCCGACTATTTTTCTGACTTGTCGGCAGTGGCCGGCGGATGATGATGGTGTCTTTTTTTCTCTTTTTCTGAATGAATATTAACCCACGCGTGATAGGTGTTGCTACTTACTTAACCCCTTATTCTCTTCTCTTAACCCCCTACTCTTTCCTTTCTCTCGGGCTAACCTTAGAGTGGATCTTAGGGTCTTTGTTAGCCTTAGCTTCTGTAGATCATCATCATCATCAGAGCGCGAAGGATAGTCCCGTATCCAACTACAGAACAGACCCAAGGTCGGTTAATTTTGCAGACCTAATGGAAAGCGGTGTCGCGATGTAGCTACGACGTACCCCACTGTGAAGAAGTTGGTACCTCCCACCGAGGGTTCAACTCCGATCTACGGCTGACTCCCAGGGTAGTCAATGGTGCCGTACGTTTTGATTACCAAGTTCCGTCTCAGTCCGACCAGCGTTCGTATCTCGGTGCTTAACGCAGTTTCCCTATAAGCGAACTGAAAACACCGAGGTCGGGGGTTCGAACCCCGATACTGCTGGTAATAATGATACGGGAGTTAGAGCAACGGGCCGCAATAGTTGGCCTGAGCACTGTACCAGTTCCTAACTCCTGAATGACGAAAATTATAATTATTCGTCTTCGTCAAAAACTTACATTAAAATAAATGCAAAACTACGAAAAAATCAATTAAACATTTTCACTTTTACAAAAATACGACGAATATTTTCTTTTTTAGCAAAAATAAATTTATTCCGAAAATATTGGATTCGAGTAGTCCATATTTTTTCTTTTCAAATTTTCAGTATTTACGTCACGACTATATATATATATATATATATATATATATATATATATATATATATATATATATATATATATACATACAGAGTGTCCCATAACCACTCTCAAAGGAGTAATACATTAGAACTAAAACAAATGTTCAAATTGATGTCTTGTTTTGGGACCCTTTTTTTTTTGTTGTAGGTAGAATAACGCACAGTGGCTAATATGGAAATGAGTTACACTCGTGAGGAAAAGTCCCAAAACGAGACATCAGTTTGAACATTTGTTTTAGTTCTAATGTATTGTTTTCGTAAATTTAATTTAAAATAAATTTTCCTTTGAGACCGGACTTATGGGACACCCTGTATATATATACGAGTATATATTGTATGGAATATGATGCATTTTCAGTAGAAGGAGAAAGCGTTGCGTGTTCCCTCGGGTGTTGAAATATACACTAAGTTGAACTAGTGTGGTGGTAGAAGCTCGCTTTCAACTCAAGAGGTGCTAGGTTCGAATTCTAAGGGGGCATTTTTGTATTGCGCAAAATCGTACGTGTTCATGCATGATATCCATATACTATATAATTATACACACACACACAGTATATATATATTATGAGAGAGAGCCTACCTCGTTAGGCCTTTTTTTTTATATTTTTGTCTGAGAATGACAGGAAAATTTTCCCGCCTTATCATAATTTTCTTTACGAAAGTGACATTTTTAATACGAGAGAGAGAGAGAGTACAAGGAGTTACAAGGAAAGAGTACCTCAAAAGGCCTTGCGGCCATACCGAGGAGATACCAAGAGAGAGAGAGAGAGAGAGAGAGAGAGAGAGACTCGCTCTTTGCTTCATATACTCTGTTGTTCATGTGTGATTGCGTGCGTGTTTCTCTCCAGAAATTGTTCACGTACACCTTCAGGTTACACCTTCTTCATTCTCACGTACTGCGTGAATTATAATTAATGGCAATTATTGTTGTTATGTTCTAGAATATCATCCTTTATCGTGTGACATTGCTCCGTCTGTGGGATGGAACAAATATTTAATTATTTAATATAAAACATTGTTTAGAAATAATTAAAAGAGAAAATCTTTATTGGTCGCTTTACGCTGATGATAGACTAACATCTTGATAAGCTTCATTAGCGTCAGAACGACCAATTAATAGAAGAGACTGTGCCTCAGTCCATTTACAGAACCTTCATCAGCGTCAGAGAAGTCCTCATCGTGACACGAAACACCCTCCAAGTTTTAGACACACACCAGATGCAATAGGGATTGCGGGAAAGGTCCCCTTTTCCCCATTTTGGAGAAGGACTAGGTTTGGGGGAGCCACGTATGCAATATTCTTAACAATATAATAGGCTTTTCCATCATTGAATGTTTTCTGCATTTTATTAAAGGAATATGGCATTAACCTGTATTCATTGTAACTCATTATAACGATTTAAAACACTTTTCGGAGCAATTGTAGTTTACGTCATCCTGACGCAAAAGGGGACACAAACTACATGGATCACCTGAAGATCAGGGCCCCCAGCCTTCTTTAGTTAGCTTTATAAGGCTAACTAACGAAAATATCACGACCTAACCTAACCACTCGTCAAGGGCGTACAGTTGACCTAACGATTGGTTAGGTTAGGTCGTGATATTTTCGTTGATTAGCCTTATAAGGCTAACTAAAAAAGGCTGGAGGCCCTGATCTTCAGGTGATCCAACTACAGTAGGTCAAAGTTGGGGAACGTAAACTACACTAGGATCTTTAGGAGACATTTTTTAAATGAATCCATCAAATAAAACATTAATACTAACGAAAATATTACAACTTAATCTAACCAATCGTCAATATATATATATATTATATATATATATATATATATATATATATTGACGATTGGTTAGGTTAAGTCGTAATATTTTCGTTAGTTTTAACGTTTTATTTGATTAGGTATACACGGACAAAATTGGGGAACGTAAACTACACTAGGATAATGTAGGGGAACGTAAACTATACTAGGATAATGTAAGGGAACGTAAACTACACTAGGATAATGTAGGGGAACGTAAACTACACTAGGATAATGTAGGGGAACGTAAACTACACTAGGATAATGTAGGGGAACGTAAACTACACTAGGATAATGTAGGGGGACGTAAACTACACTAGGATAATGTAGGGGAACGTAAACTACACTAGGATAATGTAGGGGAACGTAAACTACACTAGGATAATGTAGGGGAACGTAAACTACACTTGCTCCCACTTTTCTTGTATACCTACACTAAAACTGACCCTACGAGGTAATTACTTATTATGCAATACAGGGTGTCCCGTAAGTCTGGACCCATAGGGAAAAATAATAAAATTACAAAATAGTCCAAAAATTTATTACATAATCTGTTCAAAGTGTCCGCCGTTGTGTCGCACACATAGTTGAAGACGCAATCTCCACTGCGACAGCACTTTCTGAATCACAGTCGCAGAAATTTCTTGACACGCCTCCACAATGCGTGCTTTAAGTTGGAAAATGTTCTGAAGTTTGACCTCGTACACTTTGGCTTTCAAGTGGCCCCACAAATAAAAATCATAATAAAAAATAATAAAAAAATAATAATAATAAAATAATAATAATAACATAATAAAAAAATATATTATAAATCCCTATGGGTCCAGACTTACGGGACACCCTGTAGATTAAATTATACATGTATATAATTTGGCTATCCCTCACTCCTTCCGTTTCGGCTTAATCGAATTATTGTAGAATGCAAGGTTAAATGTGTTTGGATGACGATAGTCGTATTTAGCGTTTCCAGCAGCGGCATGCCGAAGACACGTGCGTGGTTCCCACGATATTTCGTCGTTTCCAAGAGGTCGCATGTGGGCCAATCAAAATGTGGGCGAATGTGGACAGATTGCGAGTGATTTGAGCGTATCCTACGCAACTGTCGCAAACACAGTGTTACTATACAACACAGAGAATGCAACTTCCGCAAACAAGCGACCAGGCAAACCACCGGTATAGTTATACCACAAGGGGACCGTAACCTTGCTTGGTATGCTCGATTGAGCCGTCAGAACTCCGTTACTGATATCACCAACGCATCGGAATTGAGCCTATGTACAATTCGCCACATCTGTGCTTTTTGACTATCCAAGACTCGTCGTCCGCAGCAAATTATTACTTTTTGAAATAAATAAAGAATGCTGTGGAAAGGAAGTCATCGTGGTTTGTTCATAGAAATGTTTGAAACCTACATCCGGAGGCAGATAATGGTGTGCAAACGCCAGTCTCAAGCTTTACATCCTAAAGGTCTTAAATCCAGTGTGGGAAATGGTGGATTTGGTGTCATGGTTTGGGAAAACCATTTGGTTTATGGGTTGGGACTGATTTGTTCTTCGTTGATGGACTTTTAAACTCCGCTACATTTACTCGCATCTTAAAGAACATTCCGCGTCTTCTTTACCCGCCAGGCATGCTAAACATTGGCCAAGATATTTCGGAAGGACGAAGGCTCTTGCTACACCTCTACGCTGACTATCTAGTAAAAGAAAGGACAAGGTATTCAGCTTCTTCCCTGAACACCTCAAAGCCCAAACATAAATCTAGTTGAATATGGGTAGGAACAACTCGATAGGAAGGTGAGACCTTATCGTCCCTGTCTTTCCAGTGTGAAATAATGGAGAAAGTTCTCATGAAAGTACGGTACACTTTTAATCAAACTGCCACTCAAAATCTGATAAAATCTATGCCAAAAGAGTTAAGGAACTTGTTAAGGTTAAAGGCTAAACGTTCATTTTCTGCCTTTCGCTCTTATGTTTTTCTTCACTGCTGCGCTTTATGAGGGGGAAGGGGGTGGCAAATTATATCTAAAGTTACGTTCGCTCTTATTCGGTGCTATCTTTTGTATCATTTTCCTCATACTCAAAAATAATTTCCACTTTGTTGTAGATACTTTTTTTAGGGGGGGGGGGGGGGGGGGGTCAGTTTAAGTTTGGCTAGGCTAGGAGGCTAGGTTAGATTAGATTAGCTAGTACCTCGCTATTTAATGACTTAACAGAAACCACCCTTCGAGCCCTCAATTGCGTCCGAAACACTTGTCACACCCTTCTCGGTTCGACGGCACTAATGTTGGGTCAGGTTAAATTAGGTTAAATTAGGTTTGATTAATTAGATTTTTAGATATATGGATTTAAAGTCGGTACCTCGTTTCTTATGCGGAGGTGTGTGTGTGTGTGTGTAAACTGAGGTGTGCGCTTCATCCTGTTATTATGTCCTACGGTTAAGAAAGAGATAATTAAAGCGCTAAAAGCTTCTCTTTGAATTTCCTCTTCCCTTCATCGAGAGGGAGGAGGGGGAGGGGAGGGAGCTTTGAAGTGAAAACGAGTCTCGTGGCATACATCCCGATCACAGCACCTCCAATAAATAGTTCATCGTCGCTCTCACGATAGGTTAAAAATTTCCGACCGCTTTATAAGATCTATATGCAAATTTGGCGAATTTTGATCTTATTAAATTTATTTACTCGGTAAAATTTTTGTTCTTGCTTTTGTGTCGCTTATTTTGAATTTATATTTCGTACGTCTTTTTCGATTCCAGGTAAAGTTTCGAGTTTAGCGAATTTGCTTTGTAGTAGCAGAGTCGTCAGAATATCGTTGGTTCTCACTGTACATGCGCAGTGCTTATTAAACTCGATAGGAAGGTAAGACCTTACCGTCCCTGTCTTTCCAGTGTGAAGTGATTGAGAGAGCGAGAGATAGTTACGAGGAAAAGAATAAGGCACAACGGCTTTACGACGGACTCGAGGTAGCACCCATAGATTTCATTCAGCTTCAGACAACTCGCGGAGAGAAGAACAATCGTAAAACAGCAAGAAGGTTCCCCCCTCTTCCTCATTTCCCCTTCCAGAATGGGTATGTTTGGAAAAAAGAAAGAAGTACTCCGCAATTTGCAGAGGAAAAACTGCGGAGAAATTTTGTAGAACAGTTGGGAACTGTAAATACGAGTGTAATCATCATTCCTACAATAATTGGTGAACAAATCAAAATATTTAAGATTCCTTTATAAGCGAAGATTGTTTCACTAATCGTCCGAAAATTCAAAATAAGATTTAATGAAGATCATCTGACACTATCGTAGGTCAGGATTGTTTTTAAACGTTGAAGGAAGTGCTCTAGAAACTACTTCAGGAGAAAGCTTATTCCAATAATTGACAACCTTTGTACTAAAGAAGTATTGTACGAGGGCCACTCAATACATTTTGCCCCACCTTTTTTTTTCTTTCCAAGTTTCCTTGTAACTTCTAGAAATTTTGTACACAAGTAGTTACATACCTTTTTTAAAAATTTTATTTTTCCACATAGTCTCCATCCTTTTCTATGGCTTTCCTCCACCTCGAAACTAGGGCCTTTATTCCTTGCTGGTAAAAGTCCGCTGGGTTCCGCTGGAGCCACCTTTTAACCTCCTCAATAACCTTATCGTCACTCTGAAACTTTCTTCCACGAATGGCATCTTTCATTGGCCCAAACAAATGCAAGTCTGAAGGTGCCAGATCCGGGCTGTATGGAGGGTGGGGTAACACAGTCAAGCGCATTTTTGTGATGGCCTCTTTTGTTTGCAAACTGTTGTGTGGTCTTGCTTTATCGTGCAAAAGAAGGACGTTTTCCAGTTTTATCTCCGGTCGAACTCGCTTTATACGTCTCTGGAGTCTCTACAGGGTAGCAATATATGCCTCTTGAGTTGATTGTTTGTCCTTTCTTCATAATGTCCACCAGATTCACCCCTTTTATGTCCCAGAAGATGGTGGCCATAACCTTTCCTGCAGAGGTAGCCATTTTGAACTTTTTCTTGCGTGGGGAGTCTGCGTGATGCCACTCCATGGATTGGCGTTTTGTTTCAGGTTCACAGTCTCATTCCCAGTCACAATTCGTGAAAGGAAGTCATCCCCTTCTGTCTTGTATCGAACCAACGACTCAGAAGCAATTTCTTTTCGTTTGGCTTTGTGATCTTCAGTCAGTTCGCGAGGAACAAACCGTGAGCACACTTTTGAGTATCCCAGTTGCTGAATTATCGTATTCACACTTCCTTCACTAATTTCTAGCTCCAGTGATAGCTCTCTATATGTGACGCGCCGATTTGATCGAATGATGCTGTTAGCACGTTGCACAGTGTGAGATGTCACAGCCGATGCCTGGCGACCGCTGCGTGGCTCATCATCGAGGCTGGCTCTCCCTCTCTCCGATGATCTCACACGTTTAGACCAGCGTCCAACTGTGCTTCGATCAACAATAGCATCTCTGTAAACGTTTTGTAGAAGTTTGTGAATATTTCCAACTGTTTCCTTCTCTGCTGTTAAGAACTCGATAACAGCTCTCTGTTTACGACGCACATCACTGTCAGACGCCATTTTTGAAACTGCGTTAACCATCGGTTTTATACAAGGAGGGGAGGTTCAAACTGGAAAAATCCTGTTATGTGAAGCGCAGAAAGTTCAAACTTAGGCCCAAAAGACATTTCAGCCTCATGGCCAATTATTTAGCTAAAAAAAAGGGTGAGGCAAAATATATTGAGTGCTCCTAGTACCATTTTGGTTCGAGTTTCTAGCCGTTTTTACAAGTCTAGTTTGTGTTTAGTAGAAAAAATTTAGAGTAGGTAACGTTGTTCATTCTATTCAGAAGTTTAACCCTTTAAGCGCGGTCGTCGCTGAATTGCGACCACAAGCACACCTCAATTAAGCATGTCAAAATGAGGGGAAATCTGAAAATCTGAAAATTCAGCGCCTAAAGGGTTAAAGACCTGAATAAATTCGTCTCTGAGCCGACGCTTTTCTAAGGCATATAAATTAAGATAGTTTGCGATAGTATTATTTGTGACGGACAGACGGAATTAGTTTAGTCGCTCTGGTTACACACACACACACACACACACACACACACACACATATATATATATATATATATATTGTAAAAGAACGACGCTTTTTAGAAGTGTCCGCACACGAGGAGAGGAGAAAACGAGCAATGAAAAATGAGGCACCTCCCAGGAATCGAACCCGGGATCATCCGATTGCCGGTCAGATATGCTAACCATTATACCAAGAGCCTCCACGATTCAAACCTCGTAATTCTCCCACGTACTACGAGCGGAATCAGATGCCCTTTGAAGGGCACCTTCTCATGCCGTATATAAGCACACCGGACAAAAAATTAGTCACCCCTCTCAGAATGTACCTAATAACGTGTGACGGCGCCTCTGGCCTTGATAACCGCACGAATCCGGCGAGGCAGAGACTCTACGAGGTTGTGCATGTACTGAACATCGATTTGCTGCCACTCGTTCATCAGCCGGTCCCGAAGTTCCGCCAGAGTCCGTGGGTGTCTATTCCTGCGCTTCACTTTCTGTTTCCAGCCTGAACAACACCTTCGACGCATTCAGGATTAAAGGCTTCATTGGACCTGCGATGTACTCGTCGCCTCCCATCATTGGAGAACAAACAAAAACGGGACTCATCGGACCAAATTACACGTTTCCAATCTGCCGCAGTCCAGTTTTTGTGCCTCTGAGCCCATTTATAACGTGCCAATTTGTGACTTGCTGTTAACAGCGGCCTCTTCCGTGGTACCCTGCTCCAGATGTCCATCGCATGCAGTTCTCGTCGCAATGTCCGTTCGGAAATTGGTCGCTGGAGAACCTCATTGGTTTCTTGGAGCAATTGTTCTCTGGTTTGAAAACGATTTGCAGTTACTAGACGAGAAACATGGCGGCGGCCCCTATTGTCGAGAATTGTTTTCCGGCCACAGTTACGCCGTCGATTTTCAGTTGATTGCGAACTACACCACTCTTTGTAAACTCGCTGGACAGTACGCGTTGACACACCAACAAATTGGGCTACTTCAGACATTTTGTGTCCGTGGGCTCTGCCAAACACGATGGCTCCTTTTTGCCACTGAGTAACGTCTGCCTCACGACCCATTTTGCAGACTATATCCAACACACACTTTGTTCTTCACCAACTCACGAAACAGATCTGATCCTGTGTGCTACGTCACCGCTACTTGTCACTTACCAATGCTACATCAGCGCCCTGTGTGTGACCTTGAACTTCCTACTATCGGTGCTAGTAGGGGTGACTAATTTTTTGTCCGGTGTGCTTATATACATTTTAACTGCAAACGACACACAGTGTGTGTGTGATGTAAAGAACGACGCTTTTTAGAAGAGTGTCCGCACAAGAGGAGTAATGTTAATGTAATGGTTAGCATATCTGACCGGCAATCGGATGATCCCGGGTTCGATTCCTGGGAGGTGCCTTATTTTTCATTGCTCGTTCTCTTCTCTCCTCTTGTGCGGACACTCTTCTAAAAAGCGTCGTTTTTTACATTATATATACTGTATCGTTTGCAGTATATATATATATATATATAATATATATATAGGGTGTCCACAAAGTCCTTTCCCGATTATAAACTTTAATAACACTGTTCAACAATGATTTTGTCTCAGGAAAAGTTTTGTCATTATTAAAATAGTTTTTAACGCTGATTACAAAAATGGTCTTATTATTCTCCTGTCACGTATAGTTTTTGAGAAATTTCCATTTTTTTGTTTTGTTTTGGAAAAAATATTGAATTTTTGTAGTAAAAGCTGTTCATTTATTTTATTATCTCGCGACTCTGACCACTTGTGATGTTTGTCTTATTACGTCGTGTTTATTTGTGATGTTAATATTTTTTAATATTTTGTATAATATTTAATTAATTATATCCAATATACAATATTATACATATTATATACAATAATTGTATAATATTTTTAAAGTTTTCATGGAAACTGTGCGTGATACGCCAAAATGAATAACAGTTTCGGAATAAGCAGCGTCGACTTCATATAGACCAGCTTTGTTTGTCGCTGAGACAGAATAAAAGTAAAAATTATTGTTCACTGTAATTACGAGTACATGAAATCCAAAGAAGAGAGAGTAATGCTTTGTTTTGCGTGTTGTTGCGTAACACATCAAGTTTTTTTCTTGTTAATGTTTGGTGTGGATTAATGCATGATAGGGTGATAGGCCCATTTTTCTTTGCTGAAAAGAATGTTACGGCACGAGTGTACCTGGACATGCTCGAGTTCTTTCTAGCCCCCTTACTTAGAAGACCTTTAACCATACATCATTTTACAGCAAGACTGGAGTTTGTTAGTGCGTGAGTTCTTGAACACCACTTTTCCTGGAAGATGGATTGGGAGCGACGGGCCGATGCCATGGCCTCCACGATCCCCCGATATCACGCCCCTGGACTTCTTCCTGCGGGAATACGTAAAAGATTATGTATACCATACTCCCGTTGCTGACATTAACACTTTTCGTGTAAGGATTTGCGATACCATTAACAGTGTCACGAGAGATATGTTAACGAACGTATGGCGTGAACTCTAATTTCGCTTGGATGTGCTACGCCTAACTAACGGCGCACATGTTGAGATTTAATGAGAAACGTAATAAACTTGATGTGTTATGCAACAACACCCAAAACAAAGCATTACTATGTCTCCTTCGGAGTTCACGTAATTAATTAAAATTTATAATTGGGAATGGACTTTTTGTACGCCCTGTATATATATATAAATTGGTTTTCGTCATTAAAAAGTCGTCATACTAGTGAGGGGTACTTAGAACAAAACAGAGTTACATCGAATTTTATCGACGTTCCATTTCAACGAGATAATCACATTGATCGCAAAAAATTAACATCGAAACGAAATTCAAATTTTCATGCAAAGAAATTCAGGACCTTTTTTGGGACGAGAATTAAAAGGATTAATTAAATTACGCTGAATGAAATTTTTCGTTTAATTTCTATGGTTTTAATGGAATGCATTAAATGTACACGCGTTTCGTGTGTGTGTGTGTGTGTGTGTGTGTGTGTTTACGTTTCAAAATACTTACATGCACGCATGTACTGCCATCTCGAGTCGGCTGTAAAGCTGTTGTGAATCTTTTATTTCCTTGTAACTCTCTCTCTCTCTCTCTCTCTCTCTCTCTCTCTCTCTCTCTCTCTCTTCTCTCTCTCTCTCTCTCATACGGTATATATAATATCTATATATATATATACACAGTATATGATGTTCAATATTTCATTTGATTCGTTAGTCTTGAAATGCTTTTCCTTTCCTGCAAATAAATATTTAATGAAAACCTGTAAAATAGCATAAATATAAATAGAATATATGTATCTATGTATGTATATTCCTGCAACCTGTACAACTTCCGTGTGATGATCCTCTACCACGCGCAGTCAGGCTCATGGCCCCACATGTAGAAAGGAGAGAATTTTTTTCTTCAGCTTTTTTCTTCAGCTTTTTTTCTTCAGCTTTTTTTCTTCAGCTTTTTTCTTCAGCTTTTTCTTCAGCTTTTGTTCATTTGGATGTTCTGATCCAGGACTACGTCGTAGCCAATGTCGTAACATCGCTCCCATCGATTAGCGAATTAAGCGACATTGAAATGGTAGTAGTGGATGGGGGACCGTCCTCTAAAGTACATCCGGATTATGTAGAGTACCGTGGTTCGGATTCTACGCAAAGCTGTAGATCCCCTCCATCTAGACCTGAGATGTTGCAAAGGAACTTAAACCCCATCATTGCATTATTGTCCTGAGCCAGGTGTCTAGTCTTTGTTTGAGGATTTTCACATTGACATCGGTAATGTTTTTTATTTCATTTTCTAACTGGTTAAATAGTCTTGGCTCTCTGACAACAAAACCATTTTCCGTCAGCGTTTCTTTTTTATGTAGGAAGGAGGGGGCTAAGGGCGAGCGCCCGCAAAAGTGACCCCCTCCACAGAAGAAGGAGAGAGCCAAAAACAAGGTCTCCAAGGCTCAATGATGACATTTTTTTTTTAAATATAATTTTGAAAAGGTTGTGTAGTGTGAAAGATGCATGTATGTGTGGTGAGGAATAGAGGGAGAAGCGTGTGTTTCAGAGCATGCTGACTGCTCCAGCGTAGATGAAACACGGAAAAGATCGGCTAAGGAGGACAGTGACAGGAGAAACGGGAGTTCCAGCACTCCCTGACTCCTGCCTAATATCCACCCCGAAGTACTTCCCTGGTCGATCGGTGTCTACAATTCCTTCTACAAAGGATGACCCTTGTCTGGCCACTACACGTTTTGCCTTTCCTATTTTCCAATGTTGTTGAAGTGGTTATAGGGTCAGTTTGAGGTCAGAAAGTAATTTCTCACTCATTTTACATTTGTAAATTGTCATATAGATATTATATATAATATATATATATATCTATATATATAAAGGGTGTCAGGAAATGATTGCCCCCCCCCCCTGTACAGAAGAAACTGAAAGGAATAGAAAAAAAACAGACAAAACCACGCGAAGAGCGTTTTAATTTTGGAATAAAAACACGTGTTTTAATATCAGGTGTTACCCCATTTGCAGCTCTGACGGCCATTAATCGACGGGGGTATGATCCCAGAAGTGTCCTCAAGAGATCGGTATCATGACTCATTCTTCTAAGGACTTCGTTGATCTTTGCAGTCATAATTTCTGTTGAATACCGATTCTGAATGGGTTGTTCCAGCATTAAGGACTCCACCCGATCCTTCATGATGGATCCGACATGTTCACAGACATTAAGATGGGAGAATTGCCAGGCCATTCATTATTTCCGAAAAAATCAATGTTATTGTCCTTAAGCAGTTGTTGAGTCGCAAGTGCTTTCATACAGGGGGCTTTGTCGTGAAGAAAGGTTGCCTGTTCAACATCCAACACTCGGGGTCTTTCAAAAAGGAATTACATGTTGGGCTAAAATTACATTTCGAAAATAAGGCCCATCCCAACTGGTTCCTCTTGGTTTGATAACCAGATGAGCTTCCGAATAGAGAACATAATGAAAACACCCACACATGCTGGATTTTTTACTATTTCTCGATACTTCTGGTCGTCTGGGACTTCATCAGGAGTTGTTGCCCAAACCCGATCATTCTGAAAATTTGGTTTTCTGGAGACATAAACGAAGAATTCATCGCTGACAACCAAGTGAAGGAAATCGTCTTCCGTCCATTCCTCAAGATAATCACAAAACCATAGCCGATCTTCAATATTAAGATCACTCTTCCGTGGCTTAGCTATTTCATGTCAAGCACTCAAGCCTTGGCGAACTCGAAATTGATGCACAAGTTGCCGATTGACTATCTTACCACGACGGATAAGTATCTCTTTCGCTACTCAGGGCAGCTCTTCTTTCGGCGCCGTGATGCAGCAAGCACAATGTCTTTCGATTCTTGAGATAATTTCTCCGGTCTTCCTCCTCGAAATTCTGTTTCACAATCTTCAGGATTCTTATTCCAATTCCTTTTGACAAAGTCTTCTGATCTTTTTAATCTCTCAGCCACCCAGTGTCGAGTTATGAAAGTTGCACCAGCTTCCTTTGCTTCACGAAATGTGACAGCTCGAATGCGGTCAAGAACTCGCTTTTTCTCTGAATCGTTCAAAATAGATGATGCCATGGTTTCGTGGGGAAAAAAATGGTAAGAACTAAAATCACAGGAATAGAATATAATGGTTTTATTCAGATTTTAACGCTCTTTCAAGTGGTCTCGCCGGTTTTTATCTATCTCTTCTAGTTTTTGCTCTACAGGGGGGGCAATCATTTCCTGACCCCGTATATATATATTATATATATATCTCTTCCTTTCCAGTGAATATAGATAAAACTTACTTAATCTTTCCCAATAATTTAGTTCTTTTTAGCTGTTGATCTTGGTCGTGAAATTTCTTTGAATTTCTTGCAGCCGACTAATTTCTTCCTTTTCTATACGGGAACGTCAAGGCTGAGTAGTATTTTAGCTTTGATCATCGTTTTCTTCTTTTAAAGATTTCTCGTATTTGTTCCTTTATTCATGTTTTTGTTTATCGCGGCTTTATTTTATGTCTCAAATTTCGCATTGTCGGTCATTATGACTTAAATCAGTGGTGCACAAACCCTGGCCCGCGGCCAAATGTGGCCCCCACGGGTCTTTTCAATTCACATTTTTCACATGAAAAGGGTAGCTACCCAAAGAAAAATCTGAAATATTACCCCTGGTTATAAAAATGCATATTTATAAAAAATAGAATATCTATATATCTGGCCCCTACATAAAAACAGATGGTTGGTTTGGCCCTCACATCAAAAAAGTTTGTGCACCACTGACTTAAATACTCTTCTTTTATGTTTCTCTGAACTTCCCAATTTGAACATAATAGACTATCTTGTTTACTTCCCCATTTATTGTATTGAAAGAGCTGAAATTTTTTTGTTAAATTTCATATTGTTGGCTTTTGATCATCTGTATTTTCTCTTCGTGTCTGTTTTTAATATTCGCCCATTTGCGTTTCTAATATCTGCAGATTTTTGTATTATCCGCAAAGGATGTTACTGTTGGTTACTTCGTTGTCTGTCATTTAGCATGATAATGAATAGGAGTGGGCTCAGTGGGGCTAATACTGTCCCTATTCTTGATATTCTTTGGATTTTAACAACTTAACCGACGTTCTCTGAGGATTTTATAAATCCATTTTCCCACTTCGCCCTTTATTGTTTCATTTATATGTTTGCCCTTTATATAGTTCATTTTATGTGCTATTATACCATGATCACGTGTGTCGAATGCTTTAGCAAAATCCAGGTATATTACATCGTAGTTTTCATTGTTTTTAACTTCACCTGTGATATTGTTATAATGTGTCTGTGATAGTCACAACGATCTCTCTGAATGGAATCCATACTGGTTCTCACTGAATCTTTGCGTCCAAAGTGTCACACATTTTTTTCTCTAACTATTCTTTCGAATATTTTGGTGGGACGAAATGTCAGTGACATTTGTCTATAGTTCTTTGCTTCAAATATATCCCCCTCCTTTATATACGACGACGTTCGCTCTCCTCAAGATGCCCGGTATTTCTACTGTCTAGAGATCTTCTCCATTTCCATTGTATATATATATAAATTGGTTTCGTCATTAAAAAGTCGTCACACTAATGAGGGGTACTTAGAACAAAACAGAGTTACATCGAATTTTATCGACGTTCCATTTCAACGAGATAATCACATTGATCGCAAAAAATTAACATCGAAACGAAATTCAAATTTTCATGCAAAGAAATTCAGGACTTTTTTTGGGACGAGAATTAAAAGGATTAATTAAATTACGCTGAATGAAATTTTTCGTTTAATTTCTATGGTTTTAATGGAATGCATTAAATGTACACACACGTGTGTGTGTGTGTGTGTGTGTGTGTGTGTGTGTGTGTGTGTGTGTGTGTTTACGTTTCAAAATACTTACATGCACGCATGTACTGCCATCTCGAGTCGGCTGTAAAGCTGTTGTGAATCTTTTATTTCCTTGTAACTCTCTCTCTCTCCTCTCTCTCTCTCTCTCTCTCTCTCTCTCTCTCTCTCTCTCATACGGTATATATATATATATATATATATATATATATATATATATATATATATACAGTATATGATGTTCAATATTTCATTTGATTCGTTAGTCTTGAAATGCTTTTCCTTTCCTGCAATTAAATATTAAATGAAAACCTGTAAAATAGCATAAATATAAATAGAATATATGTATCTATGTATGTATATTCCTGCAACCTTGTACAACTTCCGTGTGATGATTCCTCTACCACGCGCAGGTCAGGCTCATGGCCCCACATGTAGAAAGGAGAGAATTTTTTTCTTCAGCTTTTTTTCTTCAGCTTTTTTTCTTCAGCTTTTTTCTTCAGCTTTTTCTTCAGCTTTTGTTCATTTGGGATTGTTCTGATCCAGGACTACGTCGTAGCCAATGTCGTAACATCGCTTCCCATCGATTAGCGAAATTAAGCGACATTGAAATGGATAGTAGTTGGATGGGGGACCGTCCTCTAAAGTACATCCGGATTATGTAGAGTACCGTGGTTCGGATTCTACGCAAAGCTGTAGATCCCCTCCATCATATGACCTGAGATGTTGCAAAGGAACTTAAACCCCATCATTGCATTATTGTCCTGAGCCAGGTGTCTGGTCTTTTGTTCGAAGATTTTCACATTGACATCGGTAATGTTTTTTATTTCATTTTCTAACTGGTTAAATAGTCTTGGCTCTCTGACAACAAAACCATTTTCCGTCAGCGTTTTTTTTTATGTAGGAAGGAGGGGGCTAAGGGCGAGCGCCCGCAAAAGTGACCCCCTCCACAGAAGAAGGAGAGAGCCAAAAACAAGGTCTCCAAGGCTCAATGATGACATTTTTTTTTTAAATATAAATTTTGAAAAGGTTGTGTAGTGTGAAAGATGCATGTATGTGTGGTGAGGAATAGAGGGAGAAGCGTGTGTTTCAGAGCATGCTGGACTGCTCACAGCGTAGATGAAATACGGAAAAAGATCAGCTAAGGAGGACAGTGACAGGAGAAACGGGAGTTCCAGCACTTCCTGACTCCTGCCTAATATCCACCCCGAAGTACTTCCCTGGTCGATTGGTGTCTACAGTCTCCTTCTACAAAGGATGACCCTTGTTTGGCCACTACACGTTTTCCTTTCCTATTTTCCAATGTTGTTGAAGTGGTTATAGTGTTCAGTTTTGGGGTCAGAAAGTAATTTCTCACTCATTTTACATTTGTAAATTGTCATATATATATATATTATATATATATATATATATATATATATATATATATATATCCTTCTTCTTTCCAATGAATATAGATAAAACTTACTTAATCTTTCCCAATAATTTAGTTCTTTTTAGCTGTTGATCTTGGTCGTGAAATTTCTTTGAATTTCTTGCAGCCGACTAATTTCTTCCTTTCTATACGAGAACGTCAAGGCTGAGTAGTATTGTAGCTTTGATCATCGTTTTCTTCTTTTAAAGATTTCTCGTATTTGTTCCGTTATTCATTTGTTTTTGTTTATCGCGGCTTTATTTTGTCTCAAATTTCGCATTGTCGGTCATTATGACTTAAATACTCTGCTTTTGTGTTCTCTGAACTTCCCAATTTGAACATAATAGACTATCTTGTTTACTTCCCATTTATTTGTGTTGAAAGAGCTGAACATTTTGTGTTAAATTTCATATTGTTGGTTTTTGATCATCTGTATTTTCTCTTCGGTCTGTTTTTAATATTCGCCCATCTGCGTTTCTAATATCTGCAAATTTTTGTATTATCCGCAAAGGATGTTACTGTTGGTTACTTCGTTGTCTGTCATTTAGCATGATAATGAAAGGAGTGGGCTCAGTGGAGCTAATACTGTCCCTATTAATGATATTCTTTGGATTTTAACAACTTACCGACGTTCTCTGAGGAAGTTATAAATCCATTTTCCCACTTTGCCCTTTATTCACATATGTTTCATTTTATGTGCTATTATACCATGATCACGTGTGTCGAATGCTTTAGCAAAATCCAGGTATATTACATCGTAGTTTTCATTGTTTTTAACTTCACCTGTGATATTGTTATAATGTGCCTGTGATAGTCACAACGATCTCTCTGAATGGAATCCATACTGTTCTCACTGAATCTTTGCTTCCAAAGTGTCACACATTTTTTCTCTAACTATTCTTTCGAATATTTTGGTGGGACGAAATGTCAGTGACATTTGTCTATAATTCTTTGCTTCAGATACGGTATATCCCCCTCCTTTATATGCAACGACGTTCGCTCTCCTCAAGATGCCCGGTATTTCTACTGTCTAGAGATCTTCTCCATATCCATTGTAGGGATATAACTATTTCATTCTTGCAATTTTTAATGGGTGAAGCACTCCATTTGTCTGGACCTGGTGCTCACTGTGGTTTCAGTTGTCATCAGAGCTGTGACTAGCGGCGCTTTTTAGCGCCGCTAGTTTTTGAAATAAAAATGAACGCTATGCGCTAGCGCTAATAACAAAGACGACCACTGACAACGGCTCTAATTTCGTCAAGGCTTTTCGGTATGTATCGTAGTAAAAGTAAATTAAATATACTTTTTACAGATATAGAATAAATAATTTCATTAATTAATTTAGTAAGAACATCGAAAACAATATTGCTAATAGTAATAATGCAGGTATTTTGTAAACTAATTTTATATTAGTAAAACGCAATATATTTGGGTACAGCATTCGATGAAACTTTATATCAACTCCAGGAAAAAATATCGTACATGATTTCAAAATTATTATAAAATTAAAAATTGTAAAAATCAATAATTGCGAAAAAATATGTAAAATTCAAGTTTTTTTAATCCAATTAGTGTAGAAGACCATTGTTGAAGATCCACAGCACACATGCCAACCGCTTGCAATGGCTCTTGTGAACGGCATAGAAAATCGTTTCCAACAAACATTCAACAACAACGATTACATCGCTGCCGCTGCCGCCCATCCTAGCTTTAAACAGATATGGATTGATTCACTGGAGAAGAAGGAGGAGGTGCGGCAAATGTTGACGACTCGTCTTGCTGACTGCATGAAAAGTGTCATGGAAATTAGGCTAATTAGCACACCCGAAGCTGCCGGTTCCAGCACGGAAGAGGAAGACAATTTGTTCAGTTGTTTCGAAAAAGCTAGTAATATGCATAAAACTATTCTACAACAAAGTAATGAACAAGTACGTGTCTTTTTATCAAAACAGCCTTCCACTAAGAAATGTTTCAAAGCAACAGACTATACATCTTCCTTCCCTTCCGATTCATTCAAAAACTATTTATCCGATCAAACACTTCAATTCTGTCAAGTGCAGCAGTGGAAAGAATTTTTTCGACAGGAAAAGATATATTAAAGCCGAAAAGGTCCTCGTTGTCCGATTCAAATTTTGAAAAACTGTTGTTACTAAAATTAAATAAATAATTGTCCTAGGTCGTTGTAATAAAGTACTACTGAAACAAGTTGATACCTAAATTAGCTTGATTATATTGTAGTTTTTTTCTACTTGATTTGAATAATTACAAATATATTACTTGAAATCCTTCTGTTGTATATATGATATATCAAATAATTAAATAAAAGAAATGTATTGTTTTCTATGGTATTAGGTATTTTTTATTTGTTATAGCTAGATTTAAATAAATATACTGGATTTAAATAAATAAAAAGCTTTGGTTCTATAGTATAATTGTTTCATTTAAACATTCTTTTTGACAATATTACTGCATAGAAGTGTAACTAACATAATAGGTATTTTTTATTTGTTATAGCTAATATTGAAAACTAGCGCTAGCGTCGCTAAATTTTGAAATGACTAGCGTTAGCGCTAGCGCCGCTATTATTTTGCCTCACTAGTGCTAGCGGCGCTAGTTTTCATGAGTAGCGCGCACAGCTTTGGTTGTCATATATATATATATATAAAATTATAATAAATGTTCGAATTGGTGGCCTTCCACTTGGAGACACTTTCTGACGCGTTGAATGCATGATGTTTGAACATTTCTTAACACATTGGTACTGATTTTGGCACACGCGGATGTGATTTTATCCTTTAGAGAACGTATGGTTGTGGGTCGACCAGCATAGACTACCGACTTGAGATGGCCCCACAAGAAAAAGTGAAGAGGCGTGAGGTCTGGAAACCTAGGTGGCCATTCGACGGGCCTTCGCCATCCTATCCACTTGCTTGGGAATGTTTCATCTACAGAGCTCTGGACGATGGTTGCGAAATGTAGTGGTGCACCATCCTGCTGAAACCACATCTCTGCCCGTTCTGCCAATGGAATGTCGTCCAGTATGGGCATTAGAAATGTTTGCAGCGTATTCAGATATGTTTCACCCGATACATTGCTGTCGAAAAAGTACGGACCAATTAACCGATCCCTCCCCCCCCCAGAGCGCAGTCCACACCATAATTCATGGATCGAATTGCACATATCTTTCCTCCATCCAGTGGGGGTTCTCATTGGCCCAATAGCGTGCATTATGCTATTGACACGACCGCTGAGGTGAAATATCGCTTCGTCGCTGAACATGATCCTTCGTTGAAGCTGTCGATGTTGTAGAAACCACTGGCAGAACTCTACACGACGGTCTGTGTCGTCACTGTGCAGTTTCTGAACGAGTTGGACTTTGTAAGGGTGGAAACGATTTGTTGTAAGAATTCGTTGAATGGATCTTCTGAAGACATCCGTTTCCTGGGGTAACTTTCTTAAGGACTTACGTGGGCTGTTTTCGAGGTGATTGAGTACCGTTAGTGATGTTGCTGCATAGGTTGAACTTTTTGGCCGGCCACGACGCGGCCGATCATGAACACTTCCCGTTTCTTTGAAGCGAGTGAACAGTTTTCCAACTGATGCCTGAACAACTGGCGGCCTCTCAGGGTGTTTGTCATTAAAAGCAGTAGCAACTGATCGGTGTGTGTTACCACGCCTTGCACACATTAAAACTATCTCCACCCGTTCATCTATTGTCAATTTCTGTGCCATAGGTTCAACAACAAATCTGAAAAGAACAAAACACATATTAAAACACAAATTATTAAAATGTGCCTATGGTTCCTGACTTTTGCGCCACCCTGTATATTACTCGAGCCTTTGAGTCTTACTTGATGTTTTCGAATGACTTTTCAGGATCGATCTGCGGTCGACCCCTCTGCAGCATCCTGCCTCATTTTCAGTATTTAGTGCAGAAGAGAGTTGGTTTCCACTCGTCTTTTGTCCTCACAGCCAGTCACGCATGGCTGGTCAGCGTCTTTGCACAATAACCTGTCCAGTTGGTTCTTAATATTGTTCAGGTTGGTGTGTCGGAGGTTCCTCAGTTCTGTTCTTTCGTTAAAGAGTTTTGGGCCAAGTATTGTGAGAGTATTTTCCAGCTTCGTTTTCATGACCCCTTGTTCCACTGCAGCTGGAACAGTACAGAATCTGCATTTTCTCTCATTTCAGTGTGTTTGTTTCATTTCTAAAGTTTGAGACACATTCCTCGAGTATTTTCCATACGTATATTATTGTGTATCGCTCACGGCTTCCTTCCATAGAGTAAAGTTTCAGGGTTTGTAGTCAAGACCAGGCGTCTTCATCTTTCGTTTCCTCTATCTTAGACGTTTA
Organism: Bathynomus jamesi; assembly: GCA_023014485.1. Lineage (NCBI taxonomy): Eukaryota > Metazoa > Arthropoda > Malacostraca > Isopoda > Cirolanidae > Bathynomus > Bathynomus jamesi. Next base: position 191,356 of record JAJOZX010005339.1, read on the forward strand.
AAAGTCTTTTGTATAGGCTTTGTTTGCATTGTCTCGTTTTTTGTATGGGTTTATGAGTACTGAGCAATACTCAATCATGGACAGCACTAAACTCTTCCATAAGTTGTATAGTTTTAATATTACGTATAGTGTTCTTTGAATTCTGGATCCGATGCTATTATTACTCCACGATCCCTGACTCGTAGGTTGGTGTTATCTGTTTGTCTGGTTATGTTTTGTATCCTTTATTTTGTAGCTCATTTTTGTTACTATATCTCAAACGTTGGAATATTTGTTCGTTGAACTTCATATTGTTGTTGTCTTCCGTCTACCTGAACAGTGTTTCAATGTCGTTTTGTAATTTTTTCTCTCATCTTCATTTGATATTTCCTTGCATATCTTTATCGTCGAAACATGATACAATACTATTATTAATATCTGCACCAATGTCTGCAATCATTATTATAAACAGCAAGGGAGTTAATACTGTACCTTGTGGGACAGAGCTGATGACTTATGAGATTTCAGATTTAACTTCATTTACTACTGGTATACTAAGCTATGTTCTTTGAGTCTGAAAATTAAATAGTCATCGTCTCAACTTTCCAGTAATTCCTGTATTCTTAAGTTTGTATGCTATAATTCCATGATCACATTAGCTTTAGTAAAATCAGTATATATTACATCTATATTTTGATCTGGACAATGTTTCTGGTATTTTCTCTTGGTGGTCTAATAAGTGTGAGATACATGAATTTTAGCCCTGAAGCCATGTTAGTTCGGAATAAATAAATTCTTTTCTTGTAGGTAATAAGTAATTTTGTCTTTAATTACACATTCACAGCACTTTATAATATGAGAGGTGGGTAGTTATTGGCCGATAATTCTTAGGTATTGCTTTGTTACCTCCTTTGAATAAGGGGGCAATGTTTGCGTTCTTTAATGGGAGTGGGATTTGACTTCTACAGAAAAGAGGAATCTGATTTCTTTACTAAATAAGAATTCTCTACATTTTTAACACTTGCTGCATCTGATGTACATTTCATTTTTAACGATCAACTTTCTCAACAAGTCTCTAATCTTGAATTGAGGTTTCCCTTAGCGCAATATTTTCATCTGTCATAAAATCCAGCTACAAAATTGTTCCAACAACATTAAACCTAACTTGTACAAAAGATATGTAGACGATACATTTCTGCTTTTTACAAATTAAATCAGGAGGCTTCAAACAATTTTCTCAACTATTTAAATAGCCAACATCCACATATTGGATTCACGAAAGAAGAAGAAGAAATAATTCAGACTTTACCCCTCTTTTGACATTAAAATTGCCAAAATGAAAACAAATTTCCTACCTCTATTTACAGAAAATCCAATCACACAAATTTAGGTACCAGTTATTTCAGTGACCTACCAAACATACACAAAATTAACTACGTAAAAAAATTAATTTATCGATACTATTACCTTTGTTCAGCGTACTTGTCTTTCCGTAATGAAATAATATATCCTCAGAAATTCTTTTCAGACAGCTCCTATCTCAAGAACATTCTTCAACAAATACTTAAACATTTTTAAAATAGCATTTCCAAGCTGTCATACAACATTCCAACAGTTATTAAAGACATAAAATATTTCAGCTTTCCACACTATGGTTACATTAGCTTTAAAGTTAAAATTAAAGACGACCTTCATTAACTACTAACATAACTATACCCACAAATAAACTTTCGTTTCATATTCACAAATAATTGTACCTATCACGCAAAGAAAAACTTCCGAATGCCTTGGCTTCGTTTATCATATACTCTTATAATTGTATTCGCTGCCTAGTGACTTATATTGGTAGTATTAGCTGCCAACATCAACTCTTAAGAGTAAACGAACATTTTGGCATTTCAACAAGAACATCACTCCCCTCTACACCATCAAAATCTTCCATTAGAGACTATCCATACTTAAAAAAACAGCCTTTACAACCTTCATATTTCAGAATTATTGACTATTAACATCAACCAATTGACACACTTACATATTTTAGGATAGTTACACATATTAGATAAAAAAAAATTTAAAAAAACGCCCATAAAGACTACACTTCCTCTCTCAACCTTTCCATTCATAAGTGAACTTTTACTCGCAATACCACATAAATGAATAATTTTAATTATACAGAATTATGATAAAAATGTAGCTTACTGTGATTTGAAATATATCTTTTCTCGTATATTTAAAAAAATCAGTTAGATTTAAGATTGCAACTGATGATGGAAGTTCTTTCGAAATGTTTGCAGTCACTTATTAAAATGTTCAGAGTTTTTGTTCTCCTCTTTAGCATTAAATTAAAACTTGCCAAGAACAAAATATAAAATAAATTATATACTCTACATAAAGTATTATCAATGATCATTCGAGACCGTCGTAATCACAGCTTAAGTGGAAGAGATGGAAAAATTCCATATTTTACACGCATCATCATTCCACCTATACGCCTATTTCAGGGTACTAGCGGCTCGCGGCAGCATTGCCAAGTAAACAGAGGGTCAGTGTACTAACGAGACCTCCGTACGTAATTCTTCACCGCTAAAAGCAATCGTGCTCCGCGTTATCATGGTTCAAAGAATATCCAAATCCGCATAGGCCTACGTTGTTTTATGCGAGTTTCGTCAGTTTGTACTGCGGACGTTTTATAATCATTCTCAGTGCACGATTCTTCAGGAGCAATAGGTACCATTAGTTCGTGTTTCTCCCTAAGGCGACATAAATATACTCGTTCTTAATCACAGACATATTTGTATCATCTCAGGCATGCTCTACACAAAATGTACCAGAAACCCACGAGCATTTTCAGTCTGAAACCTTCCATTTTATGTAATGTTTAAATCGTTATAATTATAATGTTTGCTATCAGATTTCGTAAGGGATACGCTGTATATACGTCACAACTCCACACTGAAACGCAACTCTCTCCATCATCAAATCACGCTATTAAAGATCTAATTTTTATAATTTAAGTTGTCTTTATTTAATTTTATTAGATTAAACTCAACGAAATATCTTCTAACTGTTGATCACAATCTAATAAAAGTCTCTCTCTCTCTCTCTCTCTCTCTCTCTCTCTCTCTCTCTCTCTCTCTCTCTCTCTCTCTCCAAATTCTGATGTAAGTTTGTTCAAGGGAAGTCGCTTCGTTAAATAAAAGTGTCATTAAAACTTAGGCAATCCTTTCAGAATTACACGATGGAGTCTGGAACCCGTTTTCGTCGTATGTTTACAGATATATTCGACCAAGTGATGAATGCTTTCCTTATCTTGACAAGAGTGTCTGACCAAAATGAAAAATCTGGCAAAGCGCATCGATTGTTCGTCTTTTATCTTAAAAATAAAACGGTAAAAATGCACCCAATAATTTTTAGAACTTTCTCTACGTTTACACGTAATTTTGCAATATATATATATATATATATATATATATATATATATATATATATATATATATAAAATGCAGCAATGAACTTTATATTTTTTTTTTTACTCTCGTAGAAAAAGTCGAAAAGGTATTGCAGACAAAGAAACGCCTGAAAAAGTATATTAAGACTTTTTTTTTTCTTTTCTTTTCCATTGAGACCAACTTTCATTTATTGTTGCTCACAATCCGTTAAAATATTTTCAGTTATTTTCTTATCAAAAATATTGCAGAAAATTTGGAGGGAGTTTTCTTTTTCCTCCCTTTTCTCTCTGAATATTTATTTGAAGAAATTCGTATCTCTTATCTACAACTATTAAGAGTTATTCCACCTTTCAACATTTCTTATCAGCCTTTTACTTCACTACGTCACTCATAATAATAATAAAGAGCTGAATATCAGCTTCCACTTGGCTATTTTAAAAGCCTTAACTACAGAAATATACGAGGATTGTTCAAAAATAAGTTTACGAGCTTAATTACCGGTACATTATGCATAGTACAAATAATGTTGTTGGTAGTACAATATTTTGTTAGGCATGTGTGGCAAAACTGTAAAGTGGCAACATCCGGGGTCACCACGAACCAAAAAGTTCAAGATTGCACCATCAGCTGGTAAGGTGATGGCAACACGAATTTTTGGGACCATCAAGGCGTTTTGCGTGTTGAATTCATGCAAAAAGGGACAACAATAAATGCCACTTTTTATTGTGAAACTTTACAGCGACTCCGCACGGCTATCAGAAGAAAACGTCCCGGGTTGCTTACTGCGGGTGTGGTGTTCTTGCATGACAATGCAAGCCCTCACACTACAAATCAAACACGCCAACTTTTGGGATCGTTCCACTGGAAAGTCATGGATCATCCCACCCCCCATAGTCCTGACTTTGCACCAAGCGACTTTCATTTGTTTCCAGCCCTAAAGGAACACCTCGGAGGTAAACAATTTCAAAACGATTCTGATGCAAAAGCGGCCGTACGAAACTGGTTAAAAACTAAGGACCCTACATTTTACTCTACCGGCATCGGAAAGCTTATCCCACGCTACGACAAATGTTTGAATCTCTCTGATAATTACGTAGAAAAGTAGTAATAAGTTGTTGTTGAAATACTTGTAATAATTACTTGCCTTGTAATAAAACAGTGTCTTCAAAACACCTTGTAAAATTACTTTTTGAACAACCCTCGTATTCAAAAAATTTGCGTAGGTTTTAAAATCTTGTCATTAAAAATAATATATGAAGTTTCACAACAGGACTTTTAGAACCGTCTGTAACTGGGTATAGAAGAATATCTTTAAATAGCTTTATTTTTATGAAGAAAACGTAAACTTAACAGGGTTTATCCAAAAAGAAGCAAAAACTGCGGATTGTTCGTTACAACGTCGCATTTGTATTTTTATCATTTGGTAATATCTTTGTTGCCTCGAGTTTGCATGGTATCCGAAGAAGTGAAACCTCTTATCGCAAATGCTGTATTCCGGTGTGGGATCGCGTTTGGTTGCTGATGTCGTTCACAATATCAAACGTTAGCGTAATAATTCTAAAATCGATGTCGATGGTTTGTACAACCGCATTAACTTGAGGTGGGTAAGCTAAAATTTGCAGATGTCTGTGAACACTGCTCATGGGTGATCTACCAAAATCCTGAAATCATATAAAAAAAAAAAGCCACGACTTTTGCAATACCCCGTATATACTTTGTCTTAAATGAATGACTGGTAATTATAGTTGCGAATAAAGGATAAAAAATCATTTATGCTTTTTGTACGTTTCATGATCACATTTGGTTCATTTACTGAAAATTTTGGTTCTGTTTTGAATTCTTGGCAATGAAAAAACCAAAAAAAAAAAAACCAAAGTTTTTTCGAAGACTTAACTAGTTCTTTAATAAAAAATAAAATGGTAAAGATTTCGAGTAAATAATGTAGTATTTAATATATGGCCTTAAGGCGTTCTTTACGTTTCAGGTTATGGTAAATCATTTTATTTCTTTATTGATTCACGCTCGCTGATTGGATACTGATAAAAATTACAAATACTAAATGTACATCGTGTTCCATGAAAACAACATCGTTCAAAGATCATCTCTTAAATCAATCAATTAATCACTGAATTTGATTAAAGATAAGAGAAAAAGTTACTTTTTTGTTATTAATCCACATTTCGTTTGCGTGTACAAAACTGCTTTGAATCACTGAAATGATTGGATAATAATTAGGTTATCATGTACAACAGTTGCGGAAATAAATTCAGCTAAAAAATCAAATTTAAAAGATATTAATTTTCTTTTCATCGAATGTTAAGTTTAATAATTTTAGGAGCCTTTTTAAAAAAGTTATTTTTTCGGCGAATTAATTTCCGCAATTGTAGATGTTATAAGACATGCCTCAAATACATTTTTGTATAGTTCAGTATGTACGAGGGGCGGTCAGAAAATAAGTTTACACGGCGTATAATTTCGTAACTAAAGGACCTACATTGATTATGTTTGTATCAGGTGAATTCGTTAATCATTGTTGGCAACACTGCACGTCGATTCGGCTGCCATCTACCCTACATTGGTTATATGAGTCAGTTGATCATGGCGGCTCGACTGGGACAGTGCCCTCCCATTTCTGCAACGATATTCCGAGTCTGTCAGTGGTCAAGAATTTCTCGAGTGCATTGTCACAGGAGACGAGACATGGGTTCATCACCGTACTCCGGAAACAAAACGCGCCAGCATGGAATGGAAACACCCTGGGTCCCCGCGACCAAAGAAGTTCAAGATTGTGAGGTCCGCTGGCAAAGTGATGGTTACTGTGTTTTGGGAGCACAAAGACGTTCTGCTCGCAGACTTAATGCAAAAAGGCACAACAATCAATGCAGCTGCATATTGTTCAACACTGGAACGTTTACGAACGGTCATTAAACGTAAATGTCCTGGACTGCTCCGTAGGGAAGGGCACTGTTCCAGTCGGGCCGCCATGTCCAACTGACTCGTATTACCAATATACGGTAGATGGCAGCCGAATCGACGTGCAGTGTTGCCAACAATGATTAACGAATTCACCTGATACAAATATAATCAATGTATGTCCTTCAGTTACGAAATTATACGCCGTGTAAACTTATTTTCTGACCGCCCCTCGTAACGGTCTTAAGGTTCAGACACGATCCTCATTGATCCTCATTGATCCTCATGGATCAGAATTTTAAAAGTTAAACAAATTTACCCCATTTAATAATTTACCTAGTTATTTTTACTGTTCATTATCTTATATGTAAAATTGAAATTGATCTTCATACATGAAATCTGTTTGTAATTAAGAGGGATTCACATTATCGTCAAACAATCATCAACAATCATCAACAATTACCAACTTTGGCAGTCGTAACTTTGCGTTCTTGCTAATGCGACACAGATCTCTACTGCGATGCCAGATTTTGAGGTTTGAACGTGTACAAACTTTGTCAAACAATTCTAAACTTTCACGGCAGGCCAATTAATTCCGAGGTAATATTTTTGTTACAGGAACAATGAGAGAAATCGCCTTTAAAATATTTAAGCAAGTACGAAATACAGGGTGTACATAAAGTCAGGATCTATTTTTGTGAAGCACTTGGAAATTATATGGAATTCAATCATAAAATGATAAAGTGGTTACATTTATTAAATAATTAAGAGTAGGATTCGACGTGACGCCCATCAGTATCCCTGCAGGGCTCAAATCGTTCCGCAACATTTCTAAACACATTCTGGAGCATTTGCGGGGTTATGTTATCTGCAGCAGTTCGTATACGTGTACGTAAGTTTTCAAGACTCGTGATCTTCGTCTGATAGACGTGCGATTTGATAAAGCCCCATGCAAAGAAATCTAAAGGGGTTAAATCTGGTGATCTCGCTGGCCAAGGTCTGTTGCTTCCGCGTCCGATCCAGCGATTTGGAAAACGTCCATTTAGATAATCCTGAACAAATTTAGCATAGTGACAAGGAGCACCATCATGTTGATAGACGACGGGGATAGGATTGTTAGTACCGTCGTCTATCAATATGATGGTGCTCCTTGTCACTATGCCAAAATTGTTCAGGATTATCTAAATGGACGTTTTCCAAATCGCTGGATCGGACGCGGAAGCAACAGACCTTGGCCAGCGAGATGACCAGATTTAACCCCTTTAGATTTCTTTGCATGGGGCTTTATCGAGTCGCACGTCTATCAGACGAAGATTACGAGTCTTGAAAACTTACGTACACGTATACGAACTGCTGCAGATAACATAACCCCGCAAATGCTCCAGAATGTGTTTAGAAATGTTGCGGAACGATTTGAGCTGTGCAGGGATACTGATGGGCGTCACGTCGAATCCTACTCTTAATTATTTAATAAATGTTACCACTTTATCATTTTATAATTGAATTCCATATAATTTCCAAGTGCTTCACAAAAATAGATCCTGACTTTATGTACACCCTGTATAACTAATAATATTTATACAATTACTAAATTTAAAAATGGAGTATTAGGTATGATTTTACGTTATAGTACAGTATACTAAAATATGAAGTATATATATATATATATATATATATATATATATATGATGAATAAAACCACGAAGGAAAGGAAACACAGAATGGTGCTCAAGCGCTTTCGTCTAATGACATCCTCAGGAACACTGAAGTACATAAAGAGTTACAGCCTATATATAGGTTACAGGAAAAAAAAAAATATATATATATATACAATAAACGGAGAAACAAAATTAAAGGATTGTGGGAGGGGCACACAAATTTATAAGGAAAAACTATCGATTTTTAGCACAAGATTAAATGAATTGTTTCCAACCAATGTTATAGATAAAAAAAAATATACAAATTTTTACTGGAAATCTGCCCGGGTTTTAGCACTCTGCTCTTTTTGTATATAAAAATTGAAAAATTATCGATTTTTAGCACAAGATTAAATGAGTTGTTTCCAACCAATGTTATAGATAAAAAAAAATATATATACAAATTTATACTGGAAATCTGCCCGGGTTTTAGCACTCTGCCCTTTTTGTATATAAAAATTGAAAAATAAAAGTTATTAGGGTGGCATACAAGTTTACCAAAGATTTAGCGTTCTACCCTTCTTATCTGAATCTCTTCTGAAGGAATTCAAAACAACAGGATCGAGTTGAAAAAGACCTTTGCTTATGTTGAAGTTATTTGTAAGTTGGATAATGGCAGACTCAAGAATATTTCTATTAACAATGTTGCTACAGTGAAATAAAACTGAAGCATTATTCCAATCAATACAGTGGGATAACTCTGACAAATAGACAAACAGGGCACTGGACAACTGTCCTGTTTTAACGGAATATTGATGCTGTTTTATACGTGTGGGCAAATCCTTTCCCGTCTGACCTATGTAAAAGGAATCACATTGTTTACAACCAATTTTATAGATAATGCCTGAATTATTGGTAGGGCTATTTTTTACTATGATATTTTTCACAATATTGTTATATGAAAATACTACATTAATATCAAAAAGTTTAAGTACATTAGCAATGCCTAAAAAGCCCGATTGATCAGTTTTGACGTTTGTTCATTGTTTACAAAAGTGCCGATTGACGATATGCTTGACTTTCTCTCCCAAGAATTACATAAGTATGACCTGCCACTACCTTCACACATTGTTTTGGAACTTATTAAGCTTTGCATCAAAGACTGTAAATTCACTTTCAATAACGAGTATTATCAACAAGTTTTTGGGATGGCCATAGGCAACTCCTTGTCGCCCTCCTCTCCAATATTTATATGGAGTTTTTCGAAATTACTTACATTCCGAGAATCCTGGGGGTTGGCATCCCTTGGTTGCGATACGTCGACGATATTTTGTGTATCTGGCCCATGAATCGTGACCTGGATAACTTCCTCCTTCAGTTAAAATTCAGTGGTTCCCAACCGGTTTTGGCTTATGGCCCCCTTAGGAACCTTATTTTTTCCTGTGGCCCCCATAAGCATTATTTTCAGTAGGTAATATGCAGATTTAACTCTATTTTACAAAATAACATTTTCCTGTGGCCCCCTTCAAATGTGCCATGGCCCCCGGTTGGGAAACACTGAATTTTATTTGTTAAATGATCAAGTCCCCTCCATTAAGTTTACTTTAGAAGTGGAACAAGACAATTCAATCCCATTTTTGGATGTGCGTGTACATAGGGAAAGCCCAGGTTTTAAGTTTAGTATCTATCGGAAAAAACAAACAATTTGTCCTACGTACACTTTTACTTGGGACATGACACCCCCACTAAGAAGGCCATTTTTTCTTCAATGTTTCTCCGCGCCCTTAGGATCGCCAGTCCGGAATACATCGATGCCGAATTAGAAAAAATCAACGGTATTGGAGGTGATCTGTGTTATCCATCTGCGTTTATGGAATCTTGTCTCAACAAGGCAAAACGAACTTTCTATCGTGTCAATAATAACACACGTACTTTGTCAAAAAATATTTTAGTACTTCCATTTTTCCCGGGCTTTTTAGGCATTGCTAATGTACTTAAACTTTTGGATATTAATGTAGTATTTTCATATAACAATATTGTGAAAAATATCATAGTAAAAAATAGCCCTACCAATAATTCAGGCATTATCTATAAAATTGGTTGTAAACAATGTGATTCCTTTTACATAGGTCAGACGGGAAAGGATTTGCACACGTATAAAACAGCATCAATATTCCGTTAGAACAGGACAGTTGTCCAGTGCCCTGTTTGTCCATTTGTCAGAGTTATCCCACTGTATTGATTGGAATAATGCTTCAGTTTTATTTCACTGTAGCAACATTGTTAATAGAAATATTCTTGAGTCTGCCATTATCCAACTTACAAATAACTTCAACATAAGCAAAGGTCTTTTTCAACTCGATCCTGTTGTTTTGAATTCCTTCAGAACAGATTTAGATAAGAAGGGTAGAACGCTAAATCTTTGGTAAACTTGTATGCCACCCTAATAACTTTTATTTTTCAATTTTTATATACAAAAAAGGCAGTGTGCTAAAACCCGGGCAGATTTCCAGTATAAATTTGTATATATTTTTTTTTTATCTATAACATTGATTGGAAACAATTCATTTAATCTTGTGCTAAAAATCGATAATTTTTCAATTTTTATATACAAAAAGAGCAGAGTGCTAAAACCCGGCAGATTTCCAGTATAAATTTGTATATTTTTTTTTATTTATAACATTGGTTGGAAACAATTCATTTAATCTTGTGCTAAAAATCGATAGTTTTTCCTTATAAATTTGTGTGCCCCTCCCACAATCCTTTAATTTTGTTTCTCCGTTTATTGTATATATGTAAGTTTTATATATATATATATATATATTTTTTTTTCCTGTAACCTATATATAGGCTGTAACTCTTTATGTACTTCAGTGTTCCTGAGGATGTCATTAGACGAAAGCGCTTGAGCACCATTCTGTGTTTCCTTTCCTGCGTGGTTTTATTCATCATAAATATTTTTCACGTGTTACTTTCGTGAAATAATTTTCATATATATATATATATATATATATATATATATATATATATATATATATATATATATATAAAATCTCCAACTAGAGCCAATATTAAGCTATCTTTTTTACCAATTACGTCGAACTTTGTAAATAAGTTGGATTTTCTTAAACGACCTACTTTTTTGAGTAAGGTTAGGTTAACCTAACTTAGGTAATTATTCGTTTTACACCCAGTCTGTTTTTATGATGAGAACAAACTTTTCTGGTCAATTTTGAGGTGTTTTGCACGAATCTGCCATCCGTTTCCTGTGCAAATGCGTAGTTTTCGAGATATCGTCATCTCGAAAACTACGCATTTGCACAGGAAACGGATGGCAGTTTCGTACAAAACACCTCAAAATTAACCAGAAAAGTTTCTCATCATTTTCATTTAAACTAACGAAAATATCGCGACTTAACCTAACCAATCATCAAGGGTGTACAGTTGACCTAACCGGGCATTCAATTAACTTAACCAGGCCTTCAGTTGACCTAACCGGGCCTTCAATTAACCTAACCGGGCATTCAGTTAACCTAACAGGTTAATATTGGTTATTTCACCTAAATATCTTCTGATCTTTTCGTATTAGGCACTCACTGTCACATTTCGGGCAAGTTAAGGATGAGAGAATAACGCCGTAATTGATAAAAACATCCAATCCTTTGTCTTCATCTAGGGCACATGACGAATCAAGTTCTCAAAGTCAAAATCACACGAATGGCACGTCATAATTCTATCACAAACACCACTAAACTGAATCCAATTAGAAAAAATAAAATAGCCATAACAAAACCCAACCAACCAACTAATTAAGTCGCAGAGTAGCGAAAAAATAGCCCAATCAGGAAAAATATTTTATGAAAAAAAGTACATTATAGCCAAAACAGGAAATATATTTTATTAAAAAAAGTACATTTGAACAAATTTGCACAACATAAGATATATTTTCTTAGTCAGTTTTGAATGGCAATTGAATATATTGTACTGTTTTAACCGCGCGTGAGCGGGTTAAAAGACGAATATTAACCCTAACTTAAGTTAACCTAATCTAACATAACCTAAAACAAATCATATATATATATATATATATATATATATATATATATATAATATCACGCTCCAATAAACAGCTGGCTATCGTCAGTAAACTGACATTTGTAAATGTTGACAATAAGCATGAAGTGCCATAAATGTAAATCAGATCTGAGGAACGACTTTAATTTCATTATCTCATTTACAAAATGGTACATTGTACGCTTCAGAATATAAATTTTATCCAAAATATTGTCGGTTTTCGGCTAAAATCAGTACATTCTTAATGCGAATTCAAACACGGTTATTATTTCCTCAACTCGCATTAGTGAACTTTGCGGACAAAAAGTTTAGTTTTCAAAGTAATGTTTATATCCGTTTCTGTCCAAAGAGCGAAAGTTGCTTTTTTTCATTTTAAACGTTAATGTAAAGTTAAGGTTGTTTAACCTCCCTTCGCAACATTAAAAGCGTACAGTTTTACGTGGGATCCGAACCATGAGTCGCTCGATAATTTGGGCGTGGAAGACCATCTCCCATCCAACTACTCTCCAGACCCAGTGTCGCTTAATTTTACTGGTGAATGGGAAGCGATGTTACGACATAGTCCACGACGAAGACATAGTCCACGACGAAGTAACTAACCCCTTTAAACTCTATTAAATCTAACCCCTTTAAACTCTATTAAATGTTTCATTATACAGTTAGTCCCATATTAGTCTCATTTCAAATGTATAATTCAATTCACATTCATTATGAATTTCGTTTTATACATTTCAGACGAGCCTTTTAACCGAATTTATAATGAATATACGCTGAATTGCAACGATAGTGAGTGATATGGGACGCAAAATATATATATTCAAATGTTTAATAGATTGAGAGCTGCAAAGCTTCTCAAAGCTTCACTCGTGAAAGACATTTTCAAAGGGGCATCCGAGGTTGGTCAAACGCATATGGACAAATTTCTTGAAATTTTGCATTTAAATTCGGGTAATAAAAGAGAACACAAAATGTTTAAAAACAATTTCGAATGTTTCACGATCTTTATAAGAATTAAACAGGATTTCGTATTTTCAACAAATTGCGTCATCTTTAATCAATTCTTTAATTAATTCTAAATAATCTATAATTTCACTCTGATTTCGTATAAATTCTATTTGGCTGCGGGACACACTTTGGAAACCACTGGTTTAGTGTTGTTTGATCAGCATTAGCATGTAAATATTTGGAATACTGTTTGTTTATACTTATTGGAAGGTGAGTACTGTGTCAAGAAAATGTTTTCATTAAGAACGAACGGTATATTTGAGGCCATTCCAGGAAGAAATGGCTAAACGACAAAAGTAAAAATCACCAGGAAACGCAATTAAAGTTGTACCAAATTTGAAAGCGACATAATTTTTGAAGACACTTCGTCGAAATATATTTTTTGTTTAAAAATTTTCGTTTTGAGTCTCTAAATTAGTCTTTTCATGCAGGAAGAAGGGGCTAAGGTTGAATGCTCGCAAAAACGCCCCCGCATAGAAGAAGAGGGCCAAACTCAAGGTTCAGGGTTTCCAAGATGCCTGAACACTGCGTTTGAAAGATTGGAGGTCATAGACATGGGGAAATGTGGGTTGAGGAAGATTGTTACAGAGTTGACCGGTTGAGGAGATGAAAGACTGAAAATACCGATTAACTCTTGCGTTAGAGAGTTGGACAGAAAAGGAATGAGAATGTAAAGAAAGTCTGATGCTGCGTGCTCTCCATGAAGGAGAAGGCATGCAGTTAGAGAGTTCAGAAGAGCAGTTTCAGTTATAGTATCAATAGTAAAGAGAGAGCGAGGCAACATTGGGGCGAAAAGAGAGAGATTAAAGACAGTCAGTAAGAGGCGGGAAGTGATGAGACGAAAAACATTTGATTCCACCACTTTAAGTAGAGCTGTATGGGTTGAGCCACTCGACACATGAGAAGCTTACTCCATATAGGGGCGGACAAGACCCCTGTACAGAAGAGCAACTGAGCGGGGATGAAGAAACTGCGGAGCCGGTACAACACACCTAACCTCTTAGAAGCTGTTTTGGAAAGAGAGTACAGTATATGTGATGTTTCCAGGAAAGGGAAACGCCAAGAATGTAAGAGAGGAAGGAAGGATTGAGTTGTGTATTGTTGAAGGCAAGGGAATAGTCGTGTGGAAGATTGTGGCAAGTAGACAGATGGAGGAACTGAGATTTTGAGGAACTGAGTTTTTGAGGCATTGAAAGCCACAAGGTTTTCTCTGCCCCAATCAGAGATAGCAAAAAGATCAGAGGTGAGGTGCACCATAGCCGTCCGACGCGACTCATGGGGCGAATATTGAGAGGGACACTTTGCGAAGCGAGTGGAGAAGCGAAGAGTGGATTCATCGGCATAGGAGTGAATAGGACAGGAAGTGCGACTTAATAAGTAGATCATTGATAAATAAAAGGAAGAGAATGGGTGACAGGACATAACCTTGAGGAACACCACTGTTAATAGCTTCAGGAGAAGAATAGTGGCCATCTACAACCGCAACTATCGATCAGCCAGAAAGAAAATTAGAAATGAAGGCATAAATAAAAGGATAGAAACCCAAAGAAGGCAGTTTGGAGATTAAAGATTTGTTCCAGATTTTATCAAAAGCTTTTGATATGTCTTGCGCAATAGAAAAGGTTTCATCGAAATCCCGAAAGGAGGATGACCAAGAGTCAGAGAGATGTACAAGAAGATAGCTAGTAGAGCCTCCGTTGCAGAACCTATCCTGACGATATGAAAAAAGATTGTGAGAAGAGAGGTGTTTAAGAATTTTACTATTAAGGATAGATTCAAAAATTTTAGAAATGCAAGAAATCAAAGCAACTGGACGATAGTTGGAGGGTTGAGAACAGTCACCCCTCTTTGGGACAGGCTGAATGAAAGCGAACTTCCAGCAGGAAGGAAAAGTAGAAGATGAAAGACAAAGACGAAAGACTTTGCCTAGGTAAGGTGTCGACGCAGAAGCACATTTCTTGAGAACAACAGAAGGAACACCATCAGGACAGTACGCCTTCCTAGAGATGAGCCCAGATAGGGCAGAAAGAACATCTTTGGAGGAGATTCTAATTTCTGACATAATTAAGTCAGAGGGAGGAGGAGATGGAGGCACAGCACCGGAATCGTCCATGGTTGAATTGGAGGCGAAAGTTTGGGCGAAGAGTTTAGCTTTGTCAGGAGAAGAGTCGGCAACTGAGCCGTGAGAATAGAAAAGAGGAGGGTAAGAAGAGGAAGTAAAGTTGTTGGAGAGGTTCTTAGCTAGATGCCAGAAAGAGCGAGAAGAATTAGAATTGGATAGGTTTTCACATTTTTGTCGGATAAAGGAATTTTTTGGCGAATTTTTCTGAGTGAATTTCGTATTATTTTGTGAATCCCATTTAAATAAAGTATTTATCACATCGCAATTTTTCAACGTCTGAGGCAACGTCGTGACCGCATCGAACACCGCTTCCCGTTAGATCAGCGAGATTAAGCGACGTTGAATTTATTCGGTAGTTGGATGAGTAACTACAGTCCTCCGCATTCAGTAGATGTAGCTCCCCATAGTTCGAGTAAAGTTGTGGATCCCCGCCGTCAAATTACTTTCGCCATTACGAAAAAGGTTAATTCGAAACATTATTATTTTAATGCTTCATGCGATACTCTCTTCTTTCCACATATTAACGTGTCGTTTGCGAAATAAATAATAAAATTAAAACAGTGAAAATCCTTTTATAAAATGTTGTTATAATTAACTTTAAATGTGTAGAACAGGAAATAAAAAGTAAATTAATTAAAATTGAAATACAGACTGAAAATTCACTTGCAAATTAATGGAATGAAACCTTTTAAGTGGAATAAATGTAAAACTTGAATGTAAAACTGAAAAAAACAACAAAAAGAGAATTCAAAACTAAGATACGAAGTAATTCGGAAGCCACATCAAATGGCAGTGAAAGATGGTTGTTTGTGTGATGGGTTGTTTAATTTTCTTCACGACGTCTGAGGTCATATGACAGTGGGAACCTACAACTTTGCGTGGGGTCCGAACCGCGGGTTGCTACATTATATGGGTGCGGAGAACGGTCCCCATCCAACTACAACCCAAGCCCAGTGTCGCTTAACTTCGTTGATCGACGAGCAGCGTGGTTACGGCATTGGTCACGACGCAGCCAAGGAAGGTGGTTGGTTGAACATTACGATTGTGTTATTTTTGTACTTGGCTGATTATAGAGAGAAGTACAGGGTTGTGCGTAATCTTTTGCTACAGGGTGCAACCAAAGTAAACAAAGATACAACAAATATAGTATACAATTTGAAAGCTTTATTCAAACTAAATATAAAAACCTATCAATATCTTTTTGCTTGCCATTACCCTCACGCACAACTCTCAGACGTTCAGGGTATTATTTCGGGAAACGTTCAAACAAATCTCTTTTATGTTCAAGTTCTTGGAGGATAGTTTGAATGTGTTTAAGGAGAACCTCTTGAAAATATCGGTTGCGACCAAGTTTTTGCAGTATCAAATCTTCCATTTTGTCCTTGAAAATCGCTCCAAAGTTCTCTGCTACGTTCAGAACAGGCAATTTCTTGTCCATTGAGTTCGATCAAAGAAACTAATCACGTAGTCTCTCAAAAGTTGTTGGGTACCATTTGCACGGTGGCATGGGGCATCATGATGAAGATAAACCACTTCCGAGGTTCTATTACACGTGGATCCGAAGGAAATGGAATTGTATTTTCTGTAAGAGTATTTTGTCGATAGTATGCACCATCCCAACAGTGAAGCAAATGAATATCCCAATGCAACAAGGTTTTTTTTCTTTTTTTTCAGAGCCGTTGATAATGTTCGTGGTCTTCAGTATCTTTTAATGGAAATGACCACAGTCTTTCATTTTGATAATTTGTCCAAGGCACAGTCCAAACAAAGAATTCATCACTTGGTTCCAGGTGCATGAAATAATCTTGATCCCGCAGATACAGATAATCGCAAAACCAAAGTCGATTCGCAGTGTTTGTTGGGGATATCACGTTAGCTTTGGGATCATATGAAAAGGCTTCACTCCTTGCCTCGAACGATGTTGTTGGATCGTTGACCAGTCAACAGCCTTCTTTCGCCTCTCGAAGATAATTTCGGCATCTTGAATGCAGTTTCGTCTTTGTTCTCCTGCGACAGGTTTTCGGGCCTGCCTTCGCCAAAATTTGTAAAGCACGAGTCGTATCCCTTCTTCCAATTGTCAGTCACCCAACTTTTACTACGATGAGGTTTTTGGGCGAGCCACTTCGATTGATAAAAGTTGCACCTGCTTCCATTGCAGGTTTCCATTAAAACCTGTATAATACTATAACACATATACTTTGGCACTCCGCTAAAGTTTGCACTCCTCGAGCAAATTGCCTATAGTTAAGTTGAGAATGTCTGCATGATGAAAGATGGTTTTAATTGAACAGAGAAGAGATTCCAGAATTTTGAGATGTGTTGCGTAAGAAGTATTTTGAACAGAGCTGGGCACTTGCGGCATATTTTGCGGCAGAGCTGGGCACTTGCGTTTTTTTTTGCGTTTTTTTGCGGTACTGCGGTACTGCGGTACTACTACTACCGCACTACCAAACCGGTACCGCATAACGCAGTACCGCAAAGGATCGCTGAAAGTACAGCAGTACCGCTACCGCATTCAAATTTCCCGCGGTACTTTCCGCGGTACCGACCAACACGGTAGTACCGCAGTACCGCAGTACCGCAAAAAAAAAACGCAAGTGCCCAGCTCTGTTTTGCGGTACTGCGGTACTACCGCACCAGAGCTGGGCACTTGCGGCATATTGCGGTACTGCGGTACTGCTGCACTACCAAACCGGTACCAAACCGGTACGCGGAAATTTGAATGCGGTAGCGGTACTGCGGTACTTTCAGCGATCCTTTGCGGTACTGCGTTATGGGGGGCCCGGGGTGGTAGTGCGGTGGTACCGCAAGTACCGCAGTACCGCAAAATATGCCGCAAATGCCCAGCTCTGTACCGCACTACCAAACCGGCAGAGCTGGCCATTTGCGGCATATTTTGCGTACTGCGGTACTACCAAACTACCAAAACCGGCACCAAACCGGTACGCGGAAATTTGAATGCGGTAGGTTACTGCGGTACTTTCAGCGATCCTTTGCGGTACTGCGTTATGCGGTTCGGTTTGTTTGCGGTTTGCGGTAGTACCGCAGTACCGCAAAATATGCCGCAAATGCCCAGCTCTGCAAACCGGTACCAAACCGGTACGCGGAAATTTGAATGCGGTAGCGGTACTGCGGTACTTTCAGCGATCCTTTGCGTTATGCGGTTCCGGTTTGCGGTTTGCGGTAGTACCGCAGTACCACAAAATATGCCGCAAGTGCCCAGCTCTGATTTTGAAGATATGTGAAACCATACGGTGGGAAAATTTAATGAATGCTCTGGTTTGGATCGGGTCGTGCGGTTGTATGGGAAATGCCTTTGAGTTTCTTTATACCAAGTGGGTTTAGCTGTAGGATTGTTCGTTCTGGTATACTATCCTATCCTATGCATGGTACAGAAGATAAGGACGAATATAACTAAAATATTTCTCTCTACGAATACTTATGAGCGCCTCTGTATGTGTGTGTATATATATACACACAGAGGCGTACTTAGCATTTTGCCGCCCCTAGGCAGGGATTAAATTGTTATAGTTGTGCTATTTGATATCGTTAGTTTGGTATTAGTGGCTGCTGTTCTTTTTTATTTTAAATCTTATTTGCGAATCCATTTAATTTGTTAGTGCTTACAAATTATTTATTTTCTATTTTTGTTTTCTTTGCTGCTCTATTAGCTTGAAATATGATAAAATTTCTCGCTCCCCCTAAATTTCCCGCCCTCCCCTCTAAATTTACCGCTATCCTGCCGAATGAATTATCATTTTAAAATGGATTACAAATCCTGTTACCTATTCCGTAGATTATGAAAAACTACAGTCACTGAGGACGTCATATCGTAAGATTAAGTTGTCCATTGTTTATCTCTCCTCTTTTATCCACACTTTTTCAACAGTTAGTGAAAATGATCCTTTCTCTCCCAAACACGAATATGCTCGTCTTTAATGAATTATTATTGTGTGTGTGTGTGTGTGTTTTCTGCGAAATGATTTTTTTTTTTAAAGAGTATAAATTTGAAGTCGTGACTGCGTTCATTTGCTTCGAAAGTTAATTAATTAATTAGATTGTCGTTCAATCTTAATTAAAATCTTCAAAAACAAATTTTAATTTAAAGTTTACTTCTTTTTTTTTTAAATTTATATCACGTTTTAATTAGGATGACACGATAAATTAATATGCCTCTGACCACAGAAACACATTCGAATTTACGCTTATATAAACGTAACATTTTTGATATATATATATATATTATATATTATATAATATATAATACACACACACACACACACACTAGACACTACCAGTCAAAAGTTTAAGTACATCCTGAAATATTCATAAATTTCAAATTTTGTTTAAAGTTTTTTATTTATTAACTAAGTTATCATGATACAAATTCATAAGTACAAACATGGGAACTTAAAAACAACAAATCAGGACAATTTACCAAAAGCAAAGTGTAAATTTTAGATTCATCAAAATAGCCTCCTCTAGCAGCAATTACAACAGAACAAATTCGAGGCATGCGCTCAACAAGAGAAAGAAGATAGTCTGGTGAAAGCTGCTGCCAGCACTCTTGTAAGAGTTCCCAGAGCTTCTGAGCACTGGATGGCTGCTTGGCTTTCAGTCGTCGATCCAGTTCATCCCACACTAGCTCGATGGGGTTCAGATCCGGGGACTGTGCTGGCCATTCCATAACTGTGAGCTGACGTTGCCATTCTTTCTGGTTCAAGTAATTTTGACACAGCTTGGAAGTGTATTTAGGATCGTTGTCTTGCTGCATTATGAACTGTTGGCCAACTAATCGCAGTCCAGATGGGATGGCGTGGTGCTGTATTCCACTGACTTTTGGAGATCTCCAACTTGCTCCCCTGCAAAATATCCCAGACCATCACACTTTCTCCACCGTGCTTCACTGTTTGCTAGGCATCGACCGGTGGTGGTATCGGTATCGGTACCGATACGATGGTTAGTAGCTACCGATACCGATAGTTTTTTGTTTCTAAGAATTAAAAAAAACGGGCGTTTTCCAAATAGAAACTTCCATGCTGCTCGAGAAGTTAGTGTATGTTCGCGATTTATCCCGACGTTTCTAGAAATTTCCATGACTCATTACCGCTCTATATAAAGCGAGCCCGTAACCATCGTGGCGTCATTTCCTCAGTTCGCAAGTTGTGAATCAGCTCAACAGTGTGTAATAATTTTTTTGTAAATTTATTAACTACTGGTATAAATTTATTCGCTTTTGCTTTAGTGAGAGTGACAATGCCAAGCAGTGTGTGAAAGTTCTTCACTGTTTCAAGCACTAATGGAAAACGGGTGATCTGCAATTTGTGTGGTCTCCCTATCTCTGGTGGAGGAACAAGCGCAAGTACCTTCTCTACATCGAACCTGAGGAGTCACCTTATCAACAAGCACAAGACTGAGTTTGATGAAGCCAATAAGAGTCAATGTACAACTTCTGCTACTAATTCTGGTGAGTAGATTCATGAAAATCTGTAAAGTGATTCTTCAAATATTCTCAGAGAGAATTCGCAGTTGCAAGCTATCATTGAATATGACGTCGAATGGCCCCTGGAAACAGAGCTGGGCACTTGCGGCATATTTTGCGGTACTGCGGTACTGCGGTACTACCAAACTACCAAACCGGGACCGCATAACGCAGTACCGCAAAGGATCGCTGAAAGTACCGCAGTACCGCTACCGCATTCAAATTTCCGCGTACCGGTTTGGTACCGGTTTGGTAGTTTGGTAGTACCGCAGTACCGCAAAATATGCCGCAAGTGCCCAGCTCTGCCTGGAAAATACGTTGACTTCAACGCAATGGAAGCTTATGGTCAAACTTATTGACGTACTTGCTGTCTTCAAAACTGCAACGCTCAAAATCAGTGAGGAAAACTCGCTTTTATCAGAAGTTTTACCTACAGTCAAATCTCTATCAAAAGGAATCTGCGCAGCGTGCTCAGTGAATGATGCTGGTGTCAAGATTCTGAAGAGCCAGCTGGGCGATTCTCTCGAACAGAGATTTCGAGAGCATAATTCAAATGAGAAACTGCTGCTAGCCACAGCAGTTGATCCCCGATTCAAAGGAACTGGGCTGATAGACGACAACATGCGAGAAAAGGCCAAAGAATTGTTGAGACAAGAGATACGCAGTCACATGGAGGGGGCCCAACGAAAGCATATTGGAGGTCCAATTGCCGTGAAACGTCGCCGAAGTGGTCCAGTTTCTCCGTCCAAGAAAATCGCTCTTTGCGGAAAACCTTTCCGATTCAGAAGGTAACGATCTCGACGATCACGTTCGTCCTATTCTAGTTGAAAAACCCCAAACGAGGGATACGGACACGAGGTTCACTGTCCCAGACGCACGAGTGAAAGCAGCCGTGGACGCCTATTGGTCGCAACCTCGGATCGCTGGGGATAGGGATCCATTCATTTACTGGTGAGAACATTCTGCTGATTTCCCGGAGATTGCCAGTTACTGAGAAGTGCATGAGCTGCCCCTCTGGATCAGTTGACTCTGAACGGCTTTTCTCAGCGGCTCGAGATGTTATCAGTGCGAAACGAGCCAACATCACCCCAATCAACGCTGAGGAACAAATCATCCTCTCCAAAAATCTGAAGTTCCTCAATTTCGATTATTGAGTGAACTGTTATATTGAGTTACACTTTTTGAATTACAATTTTTTAATTACATATTGTTTCCATTAAATGACTCTTATTTTGTGAATTCCATTTCTTCAAATATATGTTTTGAATTACAGCACATGTGTCGAATTACATTCCTTGAATCCTATTTTGATATTTTGGACAGATATCGGTATCGGCCGATACTTTGCTCTAACTATCGGTACCGATACTTTGGGAATACTATCGGTCGGCCCCTACTGTTGGCACAACACACTGCTGTGTCATTCTTTCACCCGCTCTGCGCCGCACAAATACTCTGTGTTTGGATCCAAAAACTTCGAACTTTGATTCGTCAGTCAGTCCAAAGGACAAATTTCCACTGCTCAACAGTCCATTTTTGGTGTTTTTTAGCCCAGGCTAGCCTTTTCTTTTTGTTCTGGAGTCTCAGCATTGGTTTCTTTGCTGCAGTTCGTCCTTTTAATCCTGCCTCTCTTAATCTTCTCTGAACAGTTGATGTTGAAACTGTTGTACTTCTGGAGTTGTTCAGCTGGGCTTTGCTTTCAGGTGCTGTGAGCAGGGTCGTACCTAAAGTATTTGGCACCCGGGGCGGATCCTTCCTTTGGCATCCCCCATAAATAATTTTAAAATTTAAACACAGAAAAATATATGTTTGCCAGTAGATTTTTAAACAGTACAGTACCGTCATAAGCAAATTGGAAATAAGAAAAATGCAGGACATTAAAAATTCAGTGAACAGGTAATACTGCATTTTATTTTATACAAAAAACACAGGAAATCCAGTCTCAACGTTCAGCCTATTCTTCAAAGGTAAATAGAGAGGATTCACGGTCTCTGCTTTTGAGCCTTAATTTCTGCAAATTGATCAATGTTCACCTTCTTTGCATATTCATGTTCAATTGAAAGTAAAGCCAGATTTGTCAATCTTGTCTGACTCATGGTCGAGCGAAAGAAATTTTTTATCAATTTCAATTTGGAAAAACTTCTTTCACATGAAGCAATAGACACACAGACAGTCAAAAAGAATCTCAAACACAATGACAAGCTTGGCAAAGATTCACAAAAATCCCATTTCACAATAAACTCCAGAAACTGCAATGCTGTCCATTTCTTTGCCTCTTCAACGCTGATTTTGGCAGCTTCCAAATGCCTCCGAAGTCGTCCAATTTCCACACTGATATCTTCATCAGAGAATTCATCGAAAATCTGAGTCAAATTTGGAATATACTTCCGAAGTTCTTCTGTTGCGACAACCAAAGTGTTTGGCTGAATAACGGCGAAGATTGACAGAATTTGATCCATTTCTGATCCACTTCCTCTGGCAATGTGAGACCAGCATCCTTTGCCATCTCTCCTGGCATCCTTTTTCGGAGCTTTACTCTCCCTCTTCTCTCCATAGAAATGTCCATTTCCTCACACTTTGTAGTTGCATAATGAATGGCCTTCTCCACAATTTCATTGCGCTGATCTTCAAGGAACAGTTTTAGAGCTTGGAGCTTCACAATGCACTTTTCAATACCACATTGTCAAAAATTACTGGACACTGGTATAAGTACCATGTTATTGTTATAAACACCAGCACTTTATGCTTTATCATAATTATTTAATGAAACATACCTCATGTATGTGGAGTCAGTGTCAAGTGAACAAGACTTGGAATGTCAGTTGCAGCCAGCTGGCTATGCTCAACAAACTGATGACTAAAACGTCAAAAACGTTCGCCTTTCGATGTAATTTTTATCAAATATTTAATTTTTCGTTTGTAAATTTTGTATTGCCAAAAAATAAAAATTTATTTTATAGTGGAAATTAACATTAAGCTGTTGTAATAGTTTGAACATTTTAAATTTTTTTTTCTTACTTTGGCGAATTTTTCATTTGTTTTGAAAACTTGTACTGGTATTTCAACTCTCCCGATGGCACCCCCCTCCTGGCTGTCACCCGGGGCCCCTCGCACCCCCCTTAGTACGCCACTGGCTGTGAGGCGTCTGTTGCGCAGACTGTTTTGTCCTTATTTTGACCAGTTTCTTCGTACCGTTTAATGGCACAAGCAACCGCATTCACAGAAACTTTTAATTTTTTTGCAATTTGCCTCGGTGATTGGCCCTCATTTCTCAAAGTTATAATCGACTATCTTTTTTCTGTTGTTAACTGAGCTTTGGCACTTTTTTGGTTTTTTGAAACACAGAAATATACTTTAAACTACACAGTTAGCTCCTCTGCAAGGATTTTATATGTAAAGACCTGCAGTGCATGTTATATAAATGAACACATGTATTAACATACTCCTGAAGAAACGCTACCCCAGTAAAGACTTTTAAACTGTTTTTGAACCTTTTTGCAGAACTAATGGCATTAATTTTAGGTTGCATGCTAGACGTAAGTTAACAAATTTTGAAGGCTATTTTGAAGAAGCTTCTGTGTTACAACACACTGCATAGGGCAGATGCACTGAAGCATACAATATGAAAGCCAGGTAAGCAAATTCATCTCTAGTACCTGTTAAGTTTACATTTGAAGTTTGTCATGAGCTAAGCAGCAAAACATTGGAAATTAATAGGTGTACTTAAACTTTTGACTGGTAGTATATTATATATATATATATATATATATATATATATATATATATATATATATATACAGGGTGGGCGGAAAGTAGCTCCCTAATTTAAATTACATATAAATTATGTATAAATTGTGATTGTATTGTTATATTGTTATGGTGTGTTCTCTAAAGTGGTACAATTGTAACGTTCATTTTTTTTTTTTCATTTCAGATTGAAGGGTAACATGGCTGAGCGTTTAACACTGCAGGAGCGTGCCCAGTTGGCGGCACGGTACGAAGTTTGGCAATCTGTCGTTCGAGTTCAAAGATGGTGGCGGGCCATTCACGGACCAGGTGCCCAAGTGGACCCGAAAACAATCAAGAACTGCCACTCGAAGCTCATGACCACGGGGTCTGTGGCAGATGTTCGAAGATGTGGTCGCCCTTCGACATCCAGGGCCCAGGAGACGGTGCAGGCAGTTCAGGAAATGTTCGCACGGAGTCCACGAAAGTCAACTCGCCAGGCAGCTCGGGAAAGTGGACTCTCCCGCTACTCAGTGCGAACTGTGCTGAAGAAGGAGCTGAACTGGCGTGCGTGGAAGCCGCATTACTGCCAATCTCTCTCGGACGAGGACTGCGACATTCGCATGGAGTTCGGGGAAATCATGCTGGCTTGGCATGAAGACTGGCCCCATCTCTTCCGCAACATCCTCTGGAGCGACGAGGCGGGTTCCACGTCGGAGGCTTTGTCAACGCCACAATTGCCACTACTGGGCAGGAGAGGATCCCATGGTTACCGCTGAAAAACGGCAGAATCGGTTCAGTGTAACGGTGTGGTGTGGTATGACCTCAGATCAGGTTGTGGGCCCGTTCCTTCTGCGCAACACCATGAATGCTGAGCGGTACCTTGCTATGTTGCGAAACGAGGTCTGGCCGGTTGTCAGCACATGGGAGAACATCGACGATCTGATATTTATGCAAGATGGCGCCCCTCCGCACTTCGCTCTTGTTGTCCGTGAGTGGCTGGATGCCCATTCCCTGGGCGTTGGATGGGTCGTCGTGGTCCACATCAATGGCCAGCCAGGAGCCCCGACTTGACACCGTGCGACTTCTTTCTTTGGGGGTGGGTAAAGGAAGAAGTCTACCGCACCAAACCGAGGACATTGGAAGAACTGGAGGACCGAATTCGGGAAGTCATGTCCTCCATCCCGCCGGAGTTCCTGCTAAGTCATGGACGCCATTCCTGGGCGGCTCCAGAAGCTGGTGGAAATAGTTGGAGCCCACATTGAATTTTAGAGAAAACCTACCATGTATGCCTCCTTTTCATATTATTTCTTCTGAAATAAATGGATAATATACGTATTTTTTACCAATCCAAAATAGGGAGCTACTTTCGCCGCCCACCCTGTACATATATATATATATATATATATATATATATATATATATAATTATATATAAATATATATATATACCACTTACTTTTAAAGCGTATAGTTTAATATACAGGGTGTACACAAATTATCTTTACAACTTCTCTCTCAAATAAAAATATTAGGGAACGAGGGTACACATACCGCTTTTACGCCATCTGTGAGAGAAAGTAATATAGTTCACATAACCTCAAACACATTCAACTCGGACACCATTTGTCATACGTAAGACGTCCAAACGGTATTCTATTTCCATCCATCTGCAACATTTCAACATTAACTCTTGCAACAGCAACAATTCTGGTCTTTAAAATTGTCGATTGGTTGGGTGATCTGGCCGGCTAAGAGAGGGCCCCCCACGGCCAATCCACCGATTTGGGAAATGCATGTTAAGGAATTTCGTACCAATTTCGTAATTTGTGTGCACCCTGTACAATAATCTGACATCTGACAACTACCACGTGAAACTTTATTACTTTCTCTCACAGTTGGCGCATAAACGGTATGTGTATCTCGTTTCTTAATCTTTTTATTTGAGAGAGAAGTTGTAAAGATAATTTGTGTACACCCTGTATTTCTCAAGTGCGTATCGAATGGCATTATAAAAAGTCACCCTTCCTTGACCCAGTTATTTATGATTGCCTTTCCTCTGGTCTGGTTGATTTTTAATGTTCACTCTGAAGGTTAATTTTCTCGAAGTCTGCTTAAGATGTCGTGGAAATGTCTTCATGAGGTTGACCGCTGTTTGAAGCCTTGGTGAGAAATGCTCATAAACCCAAAAGGAGTCTCTTGTCGTAACCTGACACTAGTACCGAGAAAAACTTCTTCAATATAGATTTCTGCTGGTAACGCGAATTTGCGATGTCTCCACTACACTGTGACGAATCTGCGTTCGTTCGTGTTAACTCGGAAATTTCTTCATTCTGGAGTTCATTGAAAATACTGTACCGAGCCTCATTCTTTAGGCTCAAGATTTAAGAGTTGAAGTTTTATATTAAGTCAAATTTTCGGCAATCACGCACCAGGAAACAACTCTCGTGTATAGGGCTACACCACACTTCTCCCATATTTAACTCAGTGATTGTAGACTCTCTTCCTCGGCCTAATGATATCTACCTCAGCCTGGAGTACCGTTACAGAAATTCAACGCGTGTGAAAAACATTCCATTTTCTTTATGCCTGCGAATAGGACCCTATTGTGTGTCATTTATCGAGCTAACAGTTATTATTGTAGTGTACACTTTAATGCAATTTATAATGTTTTTGTATTTCACATTGTGTATTCATAATGACAATTCATAACAGGTTCGTCTTTTTGTAACTGCCTTAGAATTTTTGCATTTTGTGTCGTATACACTATACACCGTAATGTATTAATCATTGCAATATTGAGTTTGGTTAAAGAAAAAATCTATGCAGTGTAACCTTCTACTTGTTGATTGTGACCCCAAATGTTAATTAACTAATTATTTCGATCACTGTAGCCTGTTTCGTATTGTGTGGTAGCCGAGGCAATGAGGCTCTACAAACTTGCCTCAATTCGTAGTCTATACATTTGGTGCCTATAACTTTGGCTATATACAGGGTGTACATAAAGTCAGGATCTATTTTTGTGAAGCACTTGGAAATTATATGGAATTCAATCATAAAATGATAAAGTGGTAACATTTATTAAATATAAGGGTAGGATTCGACGTGACGCGCATCAGTATCCCTGCACAGCTCAAATCGTTCCGCAGCATTTCTAAACACATTCTGGAGCATTTGTGGGTTATGTTATCTGCAGCAGTTCGTATACGTAAGTTTTCAAGACTCGTAATCTTCGTCTGATAGACACGCGATTTGATAAAGCCCCATGCAAAGAAATCTAAAGGGGTTAAATCTGGTGATCTCGCTGGCCAAGGTCGTTGCTTCCGCGTCCGATCCAGCGATTTGGAAAACGTCGATTTAGATAATCCTGAACAATTTTGGCATAGTGACAAGGAGCACCATCATGTTGATAGACGACGGTACTAACAATCCTATCCCCGTCGTGATAGGATTTTTACCACTTTATCATTTTATGATTGAATTCCATATAATTTCCAAATGCTTCACAAAAATAGATCCTGACTTTATGTACACCCTGTATATATATATATATATATATATATATATATATATATATATATATATATATGTGTGTGTGTGTGTGTGTGTGTGTGTGTGCGCGACAATACCAATTCCACCTTTTGAGGGTGTGTATTCCGTCATTGTTTATGAACGTAATAAGTTACCTGGAACACAAAAATTTAATAATCTCAAATCTCACTGGGAGTTTAAAAAAAATATATATATATATTATATATTTATTTATTTATTGTGTGTGTGTGTGTGTGTTTATAAATTCCTTCAAAGGGTTTAATATTAATAACCTTTTACCTATTTCAAATAGAACTCTATAAGGACAATAGTAAACGGCATTATGAATCTCAATTATCAATTTTTTTGGCGAACTTTATATTCTTTAAAATATCCTCCATTTTGGGCGATACAATGTAGGACCTTATTTTGTAAGGTCTGAAACACATTTTCAATTTATTATTGTGTGGTTTGCGGACTTTTGGTTCGATTCCCGACTGCAGTTCTGCCAAAGGTTGAGGCTTTGTGGCATAAGTGATGCTCTTTACTTAGGACCATAAAAAGAAGTCTGAAAGGGTTATACGAAGCCGTGGAAGAAATGGCTTAGCGACAAAGGCAGAAGACGCCATTTAATTGGTTATAAAGTTGTACCAGTTTGAAAGTGGAATTACTTTTGAACTTTCAAATTGGTACAACTTTGTAACATATTAAATGGCGTTTTTTTTATTCATGTCGCTTAGCTACTTCTTCCAAGGAGGGCCTCATATAGTTAGGTCGGGTGAGCTTGGTGGCCACGGAATTTTTTTTCTTCCCACTTCCAATACATTTTGCTAGTGAAGTTTGTTTAAAACTTTCTCGAACATTCAAAGTGGCGGTCGCAACTGTTGGTTTGTGTAGACAGCTCGCCACTAGCAGATAATGGGAAAAAGACACCAGAAAGAATCGTAATGTATAGGAGTGACGTCATTATCCCGTCGCAGACCACCATTTTTATGTAGGACGTCGCTGCAGCCCAAACTGCTTGTGCAACGTAATATGGCAAGACAGGCAGCTCATCCAGCGTCCTTTTTAGCTGGTCCAATCGTCTAACATTATCCCAGTTCAACATCTGTGGTATGTTCTTGATCGTGTAGTAACAAGGCACCTAAATAAATAGGGCTACATAGTGACCAATGCCGTTACACCTCTTCCCGTCGATCAGCGAAGTTAAGCGACATTGGGTCAGGTATGCAGTTGGATGGGTGACCGTCCTCCGCGTCCAGATGATGTAGCGACCCGTGGTTCGGATTCCACGTTAAGCTTTAGGCCCCCTCCATCATATGACCTTAGATGTTACGAAGGAGGTTAAATAACTCAAAACAAACACCCAAAATAACTCAAACCCCACCCCCCGAAGGAAGTTTTGCCACAAATGTTGAAAGAGGCGTGGGTTACACTACATCAGGAGCACAAAGCCACGCTCATTTAGACGACGCCTGACTCCATTACTGCACTGCAAAACCCAAAGAGATAACAAAATATTGGATATGCAGTTTTATCAATTTATTGGTCAATACTCTCTCTCTCTCTCTCTCTCTCTCTCTCTCTCTCTCTCTCTCTCTCTCTCTCTCTCTCTCTCTCTCTCTCTCTCTCTCTCTCTCTCTCTCTCTCATATATATATAAGATTATAAGGGGAAAGATAGATGCATGAGTGTATTATTATACTATTATTTCCAGGCCACCTACCTGGACACAATCCGCCCCCGAGCGGAACCAGGACAGGAGACACTACCGGAAATTGGTCAAAGGGTTCAACTGTCGGATGGAGACATTGCACAAACGAACCTCCTCTACAAGTGTTCAAGTGAGTTCGAAATGAGTTTAGTGAGTCAAGAGTTTAATTCTAAATAGAAATGAGTTTTGTCGACAGAGTTGAAGTTAGTGTATCGTTCGTATATTAGTTTTCTCGTAGTGAGTTCGAAGTGAGGACACGAGATCACTCGTAGCAAAGGTGAGTCACATCTTGGGTAAAATATAACAATTCATTTGGGCATTTGGGTAAAATTGTAACACTATATTTCAGAAGGAAAAAAAAAGGGGGGACATTTAAGAAAGTTTCATAATGCGACATTTTTTTTTGTATAACAAATATTTTGTAGGTAATATTATAGTAAATATATATATATATTTGTATAAATTAGTTAAGAAGACGGAAACTGTCACACCGCTCAGGCCCATTGCGCTAATTGCTGCATTATTATTGATCAACAGCATCGGAGGAGCGAACACCCGCCCTCATTTAGGGGTGTTATCCAGTGGTTCCCAAACTTTTCTCCTTTGT
Source organism: Bathynomus jamesi (assembly GCA_023014485.1). Taxonomy (NCBI): domain Eukaryota; kingdom Metazoa; phylum Arthropoda; class Malacostraca; order Isopoda; family Cirolanidae; genus Bathynomus; species Bathynomus jamesi. The sequence goes on from JAJOZX010005339.1 coordinate 221,593, forward strand.
TACCCAAACTCGATTTCCTCCGTCCGTATTACCCCCTTCAAAGAAAGCACACACAAAATAACTCATACGTATATACATACACATATATATATATATATATATATATATATATATATATATATATATTATATATAAAATTTTATATAAACTTGATAAATATAAGATAACGATATATATGTGATCAGTCTTTCCTTGTGAACAGACGTGTTTTATCGAGTGTCCAGTGTTATCAATTGAATAAGTGGTTTTCGTTGAGGTGTCTTTTAAAAAAAAAATAGTGTTTGGTGCATTCTTAACTAAATTACTTCGTGTTACTAATCATTCATTAACGAATATATTTCATCTATTGACTTTATTCAGTACTATATTATTTGATTAAAATAAGGATAGTGCACGTGGCTTGCCTTGTTTATTTTTCAAATCTATCAGAAAACGAGGAGTCATAAGGTTCATTTTCCCTTCCTTCGAGAGGTCAGGTAGATTGTGGTCACACACCGTGGGAAAAAAGGAAAGAAGTCGGTCGAATCGCAGACAGATAAGTACTACTAATTCTCTTTATTTTACAGATCTTTCGTCGGTAGCTTAATTATATATTCATTTAGTATAAATTTGTGTTACAAGAATCTGTTTCTGCGTTCCAGGAACATTTTTGCGGGTTTGCTCAAGTGACGGCGCAATAAGCACGCGGTAGACCTACGTTGTAATTTATTAATTTCCAAGCGCTCGTTTTTTCGTTTTTTGTTTTTTAACTAATTAAGGGTATGGCACCCCCATCAAGTACTTGCAGTCGCTGTGAAGGGAAATTTGCCGCTTACGCGTTTACAATGGCTAATAATAATGAACAGTTAGTTTGCAGGTGGTGCTCAAGCATGGAAGTCCTGAGGAACGGGTTAGAACGTGAGAGGGAGGCCAGAGTTAGGCTTGAAGAAAGCGTGATGCTCCTGACGGCAAAATTAGAATCCCTTGAGACTCCAGTTACGACCACTCCTGCCTCAGTTTCTACTAATAATATAAATAGTACTAATAGCCCTCTCTCTTCCCCTAGTCCACAACCCTTCGTTCGAGTGCGTAATGGAGCACCATTGAGAAAACCTAAGACTTGTCTACCAGTAATAACAAACAATAAGTTTTCTGTTTTAGGTTTCGAAGATGCTGATGAACCAGAAATACGACTCGTTGGCGATTCCATTGTTCGAGGGCAGCTCGAGGAATTCTGTGGGAGAAACCCTCGTCGTAGGCGTCGTTACTGCTACCCTAGTGCAAGGGTGGAGGATATAACTAATAGTGTTGACCATTTTACAGACGGTACCACCGAGGACACAACGTATGTTATTCATGTCGGTACTAATAACGTTTTAAATTCTAGATCGGAAGAACTGCTGGCTAGGTACAGGGCAGAGGCGTAACTAGGGTTGATCGCGCCCAGGGCAAATCAATAAATGGCGCCCTTAAAATCAGTGTTCTTTAAAATTCTGGCTGAATTCTTATAATGGTACTCAAACTGGTTACTCGTAATAATACCGCTAACAAAATATACTTTTAAGAAGTTTATTTTATGACAAATGAAAATGAAAAACAGTTATATACATATAAAACTGTACAAAAATATGTAAAAATAAATTGAAATGAAATGAAAATACAATTCATAAAAATTATTTTTACAGTTTATACTTTAATGTTTTTCTATCCATATACATAACCGCGTATATTTACTATTAAGGTTGATATTAAATTTCTATTAATACAATTTAATTTTATAGAACCAAAGTATGGTTAATTATTTGCCGAATTACAATAGAAACAATTAATATATGTACAAGGAGAGGCATAACTTTTCATGAGAATGCACTTTGATGTTTTCTTGAATTTTACTGAATTACCGATAGCAGAATTAGCAATTAGAATATTAGATACTGACAAAAGTCATTCCAATTATATGGTACTTTAAAAGAAATGCCTTGTTTGCACCTATTATTTTTGGCTCTTTTAATGAATAATTTGGAACTTCACACTAAACATGTATTTTTCTTACTTTTGCTGATGCAAACTTATCAATAATGTCATCAAAATTTGTTATTTCAGTTTCCTCACGTTCAATGCTGAGCAAGGCTAAAGCAGAAAGTCTTTCTTGGCCCATTGAAGCTCTCAAATATGATAAGATCAATGTTAACTTGCTGGAAGATCGCTCACAGCTGGCAATTGAAATTGCAATAGTGAGCATTATCTGAATAGCTACTCTCAAATTTGGAAAAACATTTTCATCTCCATACTGAACAATAAACTTGAGGAGTTCCTCAGCTTTAGAAGTCTGAACATTTGGGCGACTTTTCAGAAGCATCTTACAATCCAGGATTTCTTCATAAAGCTCAAAGCCGTCAATATCATTGCTATAAAACTGTCCAAGGTTGAGACAACTTTTCTTTAAGATATTTATGTCATGACTACTGTTGCTTTCATTTGAGTCAAACAATAATCCTCTAGCATCTAAAAGAAATCCAAATTTTGAATCCAAGTCATGGAGACGGACAAATCTTTCTTCCATTTCATTATGGAGACGATCAATAGTTTCTTTCATTATTCTCATCATTTCTTCTTTCGCAGTTAACCCTACATCCTTGGCTTTTTCACCAGGCATTTGTTTCTTCTTTCTGGGGCGTCTTTCTACTTGAATATCCCATTCATCACACAGTTTCAGCCCTGCTTCAAGTGATTCACTGGCCAATGATTCTCGACTGCTTAAAAAATAATCTTGAAGGGCTTTTAAATCATAAGCAGCATCATGAAAGTTCATGGTATGATCTTGGAGTCGTTTTTGAACACGATCAATCCGAACAAGAATTTTGTTCCAAAATCCAAGCAAAGCCGAGAAATGAAAAGTCAAAATTTGATTCAGCACCTCCCTTGCATCACCTCTTGTATCAGCAGTTTCATTTTGATCATCAACCATGCTTTGCAAGAGTTCCACTATAATATCAAAGTATTCATGAACAGGCTTCACAGCCTCTGTTCTGGAACTCCATCGAGTTTCAGATTCAGATTTGACAACTATTGGTATGGCATCTTTCAGCTTTTGCCAACGGAGAGTTGAACGTGAAAAGAATTAATAAAGCGACTGAATTGCACCAAAAAAAGTCACCATCACTGCATCTTGGTTAGCAGCACGCATTCCAACCAAATTGAGAGAATGATTATCGCAGTTTACAAAAATAGCTTTGCTATTTTTTTCAATAATCCTCTGTTGAACACCACTTTTATAACTAGCCATAACTGCAGCATTGTCATAGCATTGAGATCGACAGTCTTCTAACGGCATTTTGTCTTTTTCCAGTTGTTCCAAAATCACTTCCACAATGTTTTCAGCATCCTTTCGTTTTAATTGGATAAATCCAAGAAAAGACTCTTTTATAAAAATTGTTTTCTCCTGAAAATCAATATCAACATAACGAACTGTTTCTGCCATTTGCTCTCGATGTGCTTGATCTGGAGTAGAATCAAACATGAGGCCAAAATATTTGGCCTTATGAATGCTCTGTAACAATTTCTGGCGAACAGTAGAAGCCATCAGCTGAATAAATTCATTCTGCACTAAAGGTAAATATGATGTTCTTCCAGGGTGCTTTTCCACAATACTGAGATATTCTTTCATGACAGGATCAAACCTTGCCAACAATTTTAATAACCCAAGAAAATTTCCAATATTGCTTTCCTCTTCCTGTCTAAGGGATTCCTTGTGACCACGCAATGCAAGGTTCTGAGTTGCTAAAAATTTTATGCAATGGAGAATTCTGTGGAGAACATCTCGCCATTTTTGTTTTTCTGTTGCAATTGAGCTTGAAGCTCTACGTCAATGATTCCTCTGTTTTCTAAAAGATTTCTTTCCATTTCCTTCCATTGGGTGAAGCAGTATCGATGATTTTTTGCATTTTCATGGGTGCTAAGCCTTTCTGGTGCTTTCCAATGATTGAACCCATTTTCTTGCTCCAATGAAGACTGATTGTCAATTTGAGAAAATAGCAAACAACAAAAGCAAAAAGCTGCTTTCTTCTCTGGAGAATAAACAAGATATGAGCACCAAACTTCTTCTCCACATCCATTTCCCAACTTTCTTTTAAACCATCTTTCATTCATTGATCGGTTTTGTGTGGGAACAAATGGCTCTTCTTCACTGTTTTGAAAATACTTCGAACCCAATGTGACCATTTCTGTCCTCAGGGCATCTGATAAAATTACTTTTTTTGATATTTTATCAAACTCCAAGAAGCCTACATCGTGATGCTGAATCGCATCTGGTATAGGCTGTGCTGTTTTCTCCTGCTTTTCGCTACTCAAAGTTTTAGTATCTTCTGGCTTCTTGAAAGACACTTCTGGTTCTTGAAAGACACTTAATTCTCCTGATACACTGGCGGGTTGGTCAACACTCATATCTGATGCAGTTAATGCTGATGAAGGACCAGCTTGTTGCTGTTCAAGAAATGACATCATAAAGCCACTTGACTTTTTAGCTTCTGCTTCTTGCATTTTTCTTTTCTTCCTGCCTTCTGCTCCACTCAGCTTCTTTTTCGGACTTTTCGGTATCGGCAATGTTCGCTTCATGGTAAAATTTTCTAGAGAAAGAAACAAAAATAGAATAAATTAATAATTCATAATAAAATTCTAATAAAAATAGAATGAATTAATAAAGTTAAATGAAGTTAAAAATCTGAAATTCATGGAAATTCGATGGCTAGAGATATGGTACCGGTACATTTCCAAAAGAGCATGTTTTTACTCTTAATTTTTTTTAAATCAAAAAATGGTGCCCCCCCCAAATTTGGCGCCCAGGGCACGCGCCCCACCTGCCCCACCCTAGTTACGCCACTGGTACAGGGACTTACTAGAGCGATTAAAGGAAAAAACTAATAAGATTGTTTTAACAGGTATACTTCCTCGAATTATCCAACGTAACGATTTCTACAGCAAGGCGACCTATATTAACAATAACCTAAAGTCTCTTTGCCAACAGGAAGGAGTGCATTTTGCGAATTTTTGGAACAGTTTCTACGGCAGGAGGGACTTGTTCCTCGGAGATGGACTTCATCTTAATGACGTTGGAGCTGCGCGTTTAGGAAGACTATTTCATAATACTGTCTCTTCTTTTCAGGCTGCCGTAACTCGAACGGTCCCAGCGTAAATTCCACAAATTTCCCCTGCGCTCGCGAAGGTGTCGCAATTACAAACAATTTGAAGGTTCTATCCTTAAATGCTCGTAGCTTACGAAATAAAATAAAAACGTTTTTTCTTTAATTGCTTGTAAAGACTATGATTTAATTGCGATAAATGAATCGTGGCTTAGCACTGAAACACGTGACTTTGTAGGGGAGTATCAAATTAGAGGTTATAGACTTTTTGTTAAAAACAGAATAGGTAGGCGAGGAGGCGGTGTTATGTTGTATATCAAAGATAATATTGCGAACGTTATAGAAGTAAAGCACACAATTCCAGAACCAATAGATTCGACTATAGCAGAACTTAAATTGAACGATTTCAAACTTCTTGTTGCGGTTATATATAGGCCCCCTAATCAAACAGCTGATACGGACGAAGCGTTATATCGTGAACTAAAGAGAATAATAGGTAGTGAGCAGGCTTTAGTTATGGGTGACTTTAATTGCGCCAACGTGAATTACGATACAATGCAGGGAGACGCGGAAGGTAATCGTTTAGTTAATTTTCTCGAGGATAGCTTTCTTATTCAAAAGGTTGGGGAACCTACGAGGTTGGACAGTATTTTAGATTTAGTAATAACTACGGATGATAGGCTAATTACTGATCTTCAAGTAATAGAACCGTTAAGCAATAGCGATCACAATATGGTAGAGTTTGTCCTCTCAGTAAGTCACTCGAAACCAGCTAACTCGACTAAAATTCCTAACTTCCAGCACGCAGACTTTTGTAAATTTCGAAATAAATTGTCACACGTCAATTGGGAAAACGTAATGGGGAACTCCAACGCAAAACTAATGTGGGAATCGTTTGAAACAGTATTTAGGACTATAAATGAGGAATGTGTACCGTACAAAATTAAGCGTGCGAAAGTAAATAACAAGCCCTTGTGGTTTACTTCTAGAGTAGGAGACATTATAAAGAGTAGAGATAGGGCTTATAGGCTACATAAGTGCGATAAAGACAATTTGTGGTTACGAAACAACTACATATCTCTAAGGCGTGAAGCGAAAAGTGTGATAAAAAAGTCCAAGCGCGAATTTGAAATCTCCATAGCTCGTGACGGTAAAGAAAACCCCAAGCGATTCTTTCAATACGTCAACAATAGAAATCCAGTAAAAAGTGTCTTGGGGCCGTTGAAAAATGTTAACGGAGATCTAGTTTCTGAAAACAAGGAAATGGCTACCTTGCTAAACGAATTCTTTACGTCAGTTTTTACTATAGAAGATGTAACGAATATCCCTACGGTCATAGACATAATACCTTTGATAATGGTAATATTTTGGATAATATTGTGGTTAGTGAAGGGGAGGTAATGCGCTATATTGATAAAATGAAAACGCGTAAATCACCGGGGCCGGATTCCATATATCCCATACAACTAAAAGAATTAAAAGATAGCATTGTTGTGCCGCTAACAAAGATTTTTAATGCGTCTATTTCTGAGGGGTGCGTACCAGATAATTTCAAGTTAGCAAACGTAACACCTATCTTTAAGAAAGGCGATAAAGGTGCGGCGGGAAATTATAGGCCAATCAGTTTAACGTCTGTTGTAGGTAAGCTACTGGAATCAATAATTAGGGATCGTATAGTCGAACACTTAGAATTGCATAACTTAGTTAGAAATACGCAGCACGGTTTTAGGCGAAACAAATCTTGCTTAACTAATCTTTTAGAATTTTTTCAAAGCGTGGTTGACGTTTACGATAGTCATCGGGCGGTTGATGTAGTGTATTTAGATTTTCAAAAAGCGTTTGACACCGTACCGCACAAAAGACTCATTGAGAAAACTAAGGCTCATGGAATCAGGGGTGTAGTAATAAATTGGATAGAAGAGTGGTTGCGAGGTAGGAAACAGAGGGTGGTCGTTGATGGAGCGGAGTCGTGTTGGGCTAATGTAGCGAGTGGCGTTCTTCAGGGTTCTGTATTGGGCCCCTTGCTTTTTCTTATATATATTAACGATTTAGATGTCGGCCTAGTCAGTACAGTTTCAAAGTTTGCGGATGACACGAAGCTGGGTGGTAGGGCGATTAATAACGAAGATAGAGGTAAAATCCAGAATGATCGTTGATTGGTCAGTCACATGGCAAATGAGATTTAACGTCGATAAGTGCAAAATTTTACATATAGGTTCGCGTAACGGTAATTTTGCGTATAGTATGTCAGGGAAAGAGTTGATAAGCGTAGAGCAGGAAAAAGATTTAGGAGTTATAGTCACTGGTGATTTAAAAGTAGCGAAACAAAGTACAGCAGCGGTCAATAAAGCGAACAAAGTGTTAGGTTTTATAGCTCGGAATTTTGAGTACAAATCGCGCGATATTATAGTTCCTCTTTATAAATCATTAGTTAGACCCCATTTGGAGTACGCGATCCAATTTTGGAATCCGCATATGCGCAAAGATATAGACAAAATCGAAAGAGTTCAAAGACGAGCAACTAAGATGATTCCGTCGCTTAGGTCAAAGTCGTACGAGGATAGGCTTAAAGAGTTAAAATTGACTACACTCGAGACTAGGAGGCTAAGGGGTGATCTAATCCAGGTTTTCAAAATTATGAATGGGTTCGATAACGTAGATAGAGATAGCTTTTTCGAAATATCTCAATATAATAGGACTAGAAATAACGGGTGTAAGTTGACAAGTAGAAGGTTCGAGACAGCAGTTGCCAAAAACTTTTTTACGCATAGAATAGTAAATAGCTGGAATAGTTTGCCGGTAGAAGTAATTAGTAGCACGTCTATAAACATGTTTAAAAATCGATTAGACGCATATGTTGATAGATTGGGTATAGTTTAAGGTAGTAAAATTAAGGGTTGGATAAGATAGATTTTGATTCTCTTTTCATTAAAGATCACAATAACCAGACTAGAGGTCATAGTATGAAATTATTTAAGCCAAGATGTAGAACAAATTTAAGAAAACATAGTTTTACAAGTGTTGTGGGATATAGGGAGGCAGCATCTTGGGTTAGGGGATACTCTCTGTCCTTACACACCCCATTTAAAGAGATTCCTCTGCCGAGCGGTGCCCCCCATAGTACTGTGAGGTATTGAAAAACTCATGATCTTCACTTGCCCCACAAACACCTTTAAATGGGAGACCCAAAATGGGTGCACACACATTTCTACATTACTGTACAGTCTTTACAGCCACACCTACACTTTTCCTCCTAAGTATATATATTGTAATGTATATGGTTGTAAATTGATATTGAATTGACTTATTTTTGGTTGGCAAGGTACTGGTATTGATGGATACCGTAATGAAATTGACTGGATTCTTTGGATCTGATATATTTGCATGTCGGTTATAAATAGATATAGAGTGTAACATATTTGTGGATAGTAGTCTATTATGACTTGATCCTCTGGATCCAGAGATTCTACCTTTAGTTTTAAATTGATAATTATTTAGTTTTGTAAAAATTGGTTGTTGCCAATGTACAGGCAGTTTTTACATAGTGGAGCCACCTCGATGGGCCGAAGTGGCCCCTAGTGTGCTCACTATAAAAATTTCTTATGTTCTTTGTGGTTCGGAATCCACGTAAAATTGTAGGTCCCCCCCGCCACCACGGAGGACACGCACAATACACAATTACGAACACAGTTAGGTAGACCAGCCACGAGTAGATCCTAGGGTCTTTGTTGGTCTGAAACATTATAACATTAGCAATGCTCACCTTTCAAACCTCTATCGAGAACTAAAAGAAAATGTACTTGTTTATGGGTGAAGTAAACTTTTACTTGTTACTAAGCAGGCAAAAAAAAAAAATAAAAAAATAAAATAATAATAAATCAAACCAAGCAAACGAAAACAAAATCTCAATATGATCCTGGACTCGAATATATATACGGTATATATATATAATATATACATACAATATTTACCAACAGGTAAACAGGAATTATGTATTTCATAATTGTGCTTGCGAGACAATGGCAAAATTAATTTCCGCGGTTACATTATGTTCAGATTCAGTCTGCGATTTTTTTTTCTTTTCTTTCAACTGCCGCCTCCATTACCCCCCCCCCCCCCCCCCCCGAAAAATCATTCAGTACCCCCCCTCCCGGGGGTAATTTAGCCATAGTTTGGGAACCAGTGGTGTTATCCATTGAGGCCTCGAAAGGTATCCTGATATCGAGTAGATAAACAATAACGAAGAAGCGTATGATAAATATAGAGTACTTGTACGAAACTGGAAAGCGCTTTCGTACTCTATCTTACTTGGATGAGATTCGAATTAATGCCATCGACGTTTCACAATAAAAATGTTACGTTGAAAATAATAGGGTAACAGAATACTTTATGAGATAAAAAAAAAAGACAATCTTATCACAAGCGAAGAGAAGCTCAAATTTCAAAGAAAACTTGTTTCGAAGGTGTAACTTTCTTAAAAAAACAAAAAAAAACTTTTCTGTAAAAAATATTTTCTTTTTTCTATATTTCATCTATTTATTATTTTAGTTTTGGCTTTACTTAAAAGTTTTTAAAGTATAAAGTGAAAAAGTTATATATATATATGTGTGTGTGTGTGTAGGTTAGGTGTGTTGTTGTACCAGCTCCGCAGTCAGTTTCTTCACCCCCGCTCAGTTGCTGTCTGTACAGAGGTCTTGTCCGCCCCTGTATTAAGTACGCTTCTCATGTGTTGGGTGGCTCAACCCACACAGCTTTACTTGATCTGGTGAAATCAAAGGCTTTTCGTTTCGATTCCCCGCCTCTTACTGACTGTCTTCAATACCTCTCTCTCTCCGCCGTAATGTTTCCTCACTCACTCTCTTTACTATCGCTGTTATAACGGACACTTCTCTTCTGAACTCTCTAACTGCATACCACCTCCTTTAAGGAGAGCACGCAGTAATAGACTTTCTACACATTCTCATTCCTCTTCTGTCCACCTCTCTAACGCGAGGTTAATCGGTATTTTTAATCTTTCATCTACTCAGCCGGTATGTCTTTCCTCAATCCATCTTTCCCCTGTCTATGACCTCTAATCTTTTAAACACTGTGTCCAACCATCTCGAAAACCCTGGACCTTGATTTTGGTTCTCTTCTTCTTCTATGTGCTCCGAAGTTGTTTGGGCACCCGGTTAAATGGTCTTGGCCCTCTTTCGACAAAGTCGTTTTTGTTCAGAGTTGAGGATGTTCCTTATCCAGCCTTTAGTTTGTGAATGCTGAACATTATCTACGTTTTCCTATTTTCCAAAGTTGTCTGGATGGTTACTTTGAGAATTAACTAGTTTCTCAATTCTCTTCCATGTGTAATTTATGGTGTGTATGTCTTCTTTCCTACGAGTACAAATTTATTTCACATAATTTTTGCAGATTATCGAAGTAGTCCGATGCGACTCGGAGCGGTCGAAAAGGTCTCTCCCGGTGAGGATAAATAGATGATAATTTAATTCTTTGCAGCAACTGATCTTCGCTGTGAACTTTCTCTGGATTCCTTCTAAGTGATTAATTTATTTTTGGCACTTTTTCCGTTCAGTGGCCCCATTTTTTAAACAGACTTTTCCAAAAAGATTTTATTTATTTTGATTAAATATTTTACCTAACCTAACCCAACTGCATAAAATGTGGCTACTAAACGGAAGAAGTTCCTTCTATTTTATATATGGGGGACTGGGGGTGTTAAAACTTAGCAATATTTCAACTTTGGTATGATCAGTATTTTCAGCAAAAGAATCATCATATTCTCCTCCATTCTTTTGAAGAAATTCTTCATATCTGTCCAGTCGGGTCTTTATCGAAGCAGTGACATTTCAAAGGAGTGACATAACAAAGGAGTGACATAAATACCGTAACGAAGGAGTGACAGAATTGTTAAAATTAAGATTTTATTTCAAAAACTAGAAACCTAACCTAACCTAACAGTTGCAAGCCTCTCTTCCCTCTGGATTTGTTCTTTCTTCTTCTTTGTTGGTATTTTCGTGTTACTCCTTTGAATTTTATCTCCGATTTGTCACTCCTTCGTTATGTCACTCCTTTGAATAGGACCGGTCCAGTCATTCATTCTACTTCATCAGTCCTAATTTTGTCTCAGATTTCGTATGCCCAGTTACTTACTTACTTTGTGTTACTTTGTGTGAGCTCGAACGACGGTTCAGGATCGACCTGCAGTCGACCCTTCTGCAGCATCCCGCCTCATTTGCGAGATTTGGTGAAGGACGGAATTGCTGTCAGTTATAACTTTTTTTTAATTTTCTGCCCATTTGATGCATAGCAACCCATATATTGTAGTTCTTCATTTTTTTCGTATTTAAGAGTTGAAGATTTGTTTTGGTATGAAATTTCATATTGTTGTCCTCTGACCAACACTTTGTTGTTTTGTGTCCACTTGTAAACACACTATACTGCTCTTTTTTATTAGTTAGCCGAGTTTTGTATCTTCAACAGAGGATGCTTCTGTGTTATTTTTAATCATTTCATATTTGTATCGTTTACCATGACTGTAAATAATAGTGGAGCAAATACCCCACCTTGTAGTATGTACTGAGCTACGTACTTTCGATTCTGATGATGATATTGTTTGTACGGTAACAACTTGCTTACGCTCTGTAAGGAAGTTGTATATTCATTTATCTACTCTCTGCTATTCCTATGTCTTTCATTGTATTCCATGATCACGCTTATCAAATGCCTTGGCAAAGCGTGGGCCAATTTAGGGGGGGGGGCGATCGCCCCCCAAACCAAACCATTTCTTTACCTTAAAGGTAAAGAAAGTGAAAGAAAGGAGGAAATCGGAAACATAAAAAAGAGACAATATAGAATTAGAGTGATGCATCCTATAAAAATAATCGCTGTTGCTTTCCTTTGGACAATTTTAGTAAGTGTAAAAATACTCTTATATAAAGGTACGGTCTTTCTGAACGTGCACACTGGATGTAGAATGGTGGCGTGTCTTGTAATTTAGTTGTTGTAATGTTGTAATAAGTTGTTTATATTTAGGGCACAGCTGATTGACAAAAAGGTAAACATAAAAATTATAGTAATAGATTTCAGAAGACAGGAAATCATAGACCGCTGTTGGTAATGTGAGCGCGCCATGTCTCTTGGAATTTGTAACTCTTGTATATATTTAGGGCACAGATGCTGAACAAAATGTGTACATGAATACATCGAGTTTTAATTTCATATTGATATCGTGTAAGTACGGATGCATGCACTGAGATATGCTGGTATACTGGGCAAAAGAGTGCATATAGGGGTACATTGATGTTCAAAAGTGAACCATTTAATATATATTTTTCTTTAATTGTCCCTAATGGTGATGCTTAATAAAATAGTAATGTAAATGTTGTTGCGCTAATTTTATGCCTCTCTGGAGCTTACTGTTATCTTAAGGAATTGACTTTTTTTTACCAAAAACAGATCCCTTCCTGCATTCTTTACAGGTAGAACGAATATGTGATTATCGTTGGCAATTCTGTCACACCAGTTGCCTGCCAATGTATTATAATCTCAGGTTCTGGAAGGTGACCCCTCCTCCCCAAAAAATTGTGCTCTGGATCCGCCCCTGTGGCAGTCTATGTATAATATTATACTGATCTATTAGTTGTGATTGGCACGATCATCCTGGTCGGAATCCGTGATCTTCCTTTACCCCAAAATGTATATTTTTACTCTAACTTTCCTTCTAATATTTTGGTGAGATGCACGAAACTAGTTCTTTTCTTGAGATATTTGAGGCCCTCATAGGAAGAAGTGGTCAAGCGACAAAAGTAAAAACCGCCAGAAAATGCCGTTAAAGTTGTACCAGATTTGAAAGTGACATAAATTTCGAACTTTTGGAAGATATTTCGACGAAATAACATCAAAAGTTCAAAAGTTATTCCACTTTCAAATTCGGTACAACTTTAGCTGCGTTTTTCTGGCGTTTTTTACTTTTGTCGTTTAGCCACTTCTTACTAGGAAGGCTCATTCATATATCTTGAATATACAGGGTGTTCGGAAAGTCACTGTGCACTTATATAATTAACGTTAATTAATGAAGAACTGACAAAGGTGTTTCAAAATAAAATAAGACGGGTCCAGGCCTGTGTTGCTGTTAAAGGACATCACTTTCAACACCTTTTATAAGTTCTGATGGTCCCATCCATAACCTCTATCATATATGCAATGTTATACTATTGTATGCTATTAAATAAATATAAGTGCACAGTGACTTTCCGAACACCCTGTATATATTGTAACAATATCGCTCTTTTCTGGATGACCGGTATTTATCCTGTATTTAGAGATCTTCACATCAAATACAGGGGCGTAGCTACTTCATTTCTTATACTTTATAACCGGTGCAACCTTCCATTTGTCTGGAACTGCTGCTGAATGTGACTTCGATGTTCTATAACTCAACTCGTAGTATATTGTCTGATGTAAAATCAAAAAAATGTTATATTCTCTCTCCGTAATTCATCTTGGAAAGAAAACTGCACTCGTGTATTATTTTGTGTTTGAAACATTTAAAACCGACTCATACTGAGCAATTGTTTCAGATAATTTTTGAAATCATTTTTTTTTTTTCAAAGGTCCAATAGTACTGTGGTTTTTTAATTATTTTTTTATATTTTTCAATTATTATTATTAGATGTTATGTATATGTCACCGCCAAAACTCTCGAGTTTTTCAATAGTCGCTTTTCTGGCAATGTTGTCTTTACAATTTTTTATTTTTGCATCCACTCTTTTTCTCTTGCGGAACATTGTTCGCTCTTATGTCTCGAAATTGTTTCTCTTTCCCTCTTGTTTGTTTCTCCGGAATACATTTTTCCAAAATGTCTGTTGTTTTCTTTATTAAAGAACAGAATCTGTTCCGTTTTTATCCTTAAACATTGTTTCCAATTCCACTACTGTAATGATTAATTTTATATCCTCCTACAGGTATACCTCGCTATACGCGGTAGTTGTGTTCCTGGAAACTACCGCGTATAGTGAGGTATATTTTCCCATAGACACAATGTTAATTAGGGGGGTTACGTTCTATAAAAAATGTTCAAATTATAATAAACCCTTAAAATCAATAGATAAATAACATAGATAGATAACATAACGACAATCTAAATTAATTATAAACCTGAAAGAGAACAATAATTAATTAATGCATAATATCATATATTAATAATAAACAAATACTGTACGTATGTATGTACTTATATAAACTAAGGGGGAAGGTGGCAAAGGCGCTAAGGCCGAATGAAGGGGAAACTTGAAGATGGAATTTAGGCTTGAAGGGTTGTTGAAGTCGTATCTGAGGAAAAAAACTGAGTTATGGAAGCTTGTTTCGCGTTCCGAACTTTCTCAGCAAGAAGCTCTTTGTAACATTGAATTGAACGCCTGACATTCCTGGTAACCTTGGAGAACCTTCCTTTCCACATCAGAGTCGTGTTCGCCAAGAATGGACGAGGCTATCTCAATATGCTTGAAGGATTCTGACAGAACCTTCAAAGTCAGGACCCGAGTTCATCCAATTGCTTCAACTCCTCATTTGATAGTTCTTCGTGATGGGATACTAAGAGCTCTTTGATATCGTCTCTCTCAACTTCTTCGAACCCAACCTATTTAGATAATGAAACAACGTCTTCCGTGGTCTTCTCAGTATTTTGGATGAATTCAAATCCTTGGGAATGTTCTCGAATGTTCGCGCTGATGGACTTGAGAATTCTCGAACCGCGTAACCTCGAGAGTGTTTCCGCTTCATTATGGGGTAGGTCCTTCCTTAATTAATCAACTGCGTAACCTCGAATTCGCGCATAGCGGGCTATACCTGTATTTTGTAGCTTTGGAGTGTAGATTTTTTTTTTTTTTTTTAAATACTGTACTTTTTATACTGTGTTTTTTATTTTCGAATTATTTACGTCATCATCTAAGTTGTCGTTATTGTTGTTGTTGTTTGTAAATACAATACTCGATAAAGGTAATTATTAATTCTATTATCCGTTGTTTCTCTTGTCAACATAAATTCAGTCGTTTTTAGAGACAGCAACATCTGTGCCTGCTCCTAGTAGTCTTCCCTCGTGCCTCCCTCGTCTTGACTGATGTAGATATTTCTTCCTGTCTCGTTATTAAATTTTATAAATGGGAAATTAAAATCTCAAAAATTATTATATTGTCGATTGGAGATTATAAGGCTTTTATCATTTTTCTCATCTTGGTTACGACATTGCCGAATTTTTTAACTGCAGTATTTGAAAGTTTGTTCACAACTACTGTAGTACTGGTAGTAGTAGTAGTAGTACTAGTAGTAGTAGTTTTTAATTTTTCAATTTTTGCTGCCAAATGTTGTACGTACACTGTAAAGGTAAAGTAACATCCAAGAAACTTATTTCCCCACTACGTTGGGGTGAATGTGTGCTTCCATGAGTTACCTGAGCCAGAGCAGAAACAGAATAAACGGCCAACTCAACTCCGCCCGATGCCAGGGGCCGGGAACGAACCAGTGACACACCGCTCAGAGTCCGCAATCGTAATCACTGAGCTACTGGCTGTCCGAACTGTTTCAATTACTTGCGATCATTTTGCAATATTTTTTTTCATGTAGCTCAACCTCCTAATCGTCTTCCTATTTTCACAATTCTTAATAAACTTGTCGACTTTGAGTACCCTTTAGCTCACTGGTTGCGGTGAGACTCTGGTTTGCTCCCGGACGCTCCTGGCCCTCGGGGGGCACTCACCTTCACGTAGTGAGGAAATGAGCTTCCTGGGTGTTGTCTTTTATATTTGTTTAACCTCCATCGTAACGGCAAATGTCACGTGATGGAGGGGACCTAACGTTTTACGATGGATCCGAACCACGGGTCACGCATCACCTGGACGCGGACGATGGTCCCCCATCCAATTACCTCCAGACCCAATTCCGCTTGACTTCGCATAGTTGTCGACTCGCATTCCTTTTTTATCACTACACAGTATCCACAGTTTTACATTTTTCTTGGCAATCTTTAATTAGAGATGCGGTTTAGTGACGCACGCGAGTTCGAACCTTATTTCTTACATTCATTGGAGAGTGGTTCGGCTTTAAAGCTCGTACTGTATATTTGTTACAGACATTTTTATCTTTTAGTTCGGATTTTACCATGTTTTAGGTTTACATTCATTACTCTTCAGTGTCGCGTATCGCTGTCCCGTGGGCATTCTTAAACGCAATAACCTTATAATAAAGGTAGTTTAGGGATTCGTAAGTAAAATCGTGAAAATATTGAGAAGGTAAAATTGTATCAAAAGATACATCGGGACTGCTGACCGTTGAACGCATGCACACTCCTCAAAGAGAAAGAAAGAAGCGACGTGGCAAAAATATTTATGCATGAAAATATACGATTAAAAGTAAAACAAAACTGAATCTACTAAATCTATTACGAGATAATTCACCTAGTCTTCCACCAGAGTTGTTACCGGTCGTTCATGCAACCAGTTTTTATGGTTGAGTTGTCCGTCCTCTGTAAAATATTCTACCACGAACGGGGTGAGGTACCTTTATCGTGTTGCTGGCCTGGATCGAGGGTGGTCTTTGGCCTGTATTTTGGAGGAATTTATTTTTTTTTTTCGCCTAAATCAAATCGTGGTACGAACTCGCAGCGGGGCTGTAGTGACGTCATGTCAGGGCGAGAATGGTTCCTGATGGCTTCATACAATCGCTACATTGTACTGGTATCACATCGGATTTATAATTAATTGACGTGTCGTATTTGTTCCCGTTTGGTTGGTTGTTTCCTTCTACTGCAGTTCTTATCTCTCATTCCTCCGCAGGGAGATGAATCCACCAGACTCCGGTGGAGGCACAATTTGTTGCAGTTGTCGATGGTCAGGAAGTTGTTGTTTTACTTTTTCGTACACTGGTTATGGAACAATAAGCATCATGCTTCTCCCACATGTTCTGGAATGAGTTTATTTAGACAATGAGTAGTTAAGGAATGGATCACCATATATATATATATATATATATATATATATATATATATATATATATATATATACACACAGACCGTGCATGGAACAAGAAACTCTTCTGGGATAATTAAATCCACTCTAGTCCGAATAAGTAATGGTAAATGACAAATACCATAGTTTTTCTTTTTCATGACGTGGGCAACGGGTCACTCGCAAAGAGGTCCCATAAATATAGCTTCCCTCACCAACTATCTGCAAAGCAGACAGGATCCAGCTTTGGGACATGGATCTAGGATTTAAAGCAGCCTAGCCCTGCTACATTTAGAACCTCAATATAAGCAAAAGACTCGCTGCCTTCACGTCAGATTGAATACATCAAAGAAAAGGGGGTAACTATTATATTTTAGCCAAAAACCAAAACTTAAACCTCAACTTGCAGATAGCTGGTGAGGGAAGCTATATTTATGGGACCTCTTTGCAAGTGACCCGTTGCCCACGTCATGAAAAAGAAAAACTATGGTATTTGTCATTTACCATTACTTATTCGGACTATAGTGGATTTAATTATCCCAGAAGAGTTTCTTGTTCCATGCACGGTCTGTGTGTATCATAAAAAACTCAGGGGACCATTCTGAGTTCATTCCTATATATATATATATATATATATATATATATATATATATATAATATATATATATATATATAGGGTGTCCCATAAGTCCGGCATCATAGGAAAAATAATAAAAAAAGGCAACACAAAAGCTTTTATTTGCAGAACGTGCTCAATATGTGCACCATTGTTTTCAGTACACAAATTCAGACGTGATACCCAGTCAGCAAGCACACGGTAAATGATGTCAGGAGTAATGGTGTTACATGCCTCAATAATGCGCTGTCGCAAATGTTCAACACTCCTAATTTTCTCTGCGTATACCAGCGCTTTCAAGTGGCCCCAGAGATAAAAATCTGGTGGCGTGAGATCCGGGCTTCTAGCTGGCCATTCCACAGGCCCTCGACGTCCTATCCAATGACCAGGGAATTGTTGGTACAGGTATTCCCTTACTTGGGTGCTGTAATGTGCAGGAGCGCCGTCTTGCTGGAACCATGTTGGGAAATTTCCTTCTTCGTTCAAGACACTGGGAAATGCTTCTTCCTTGAGCATACGTAGGTAGGTGCCTCCAGTGACACGTTCATCGAAAAAGAGGGGGTCTATGATGCGATCCTTCCAAATGCCACACCATACTATCACCCGAGATGCACTTTGTTCCTTTGAAGAGGTATACCAGTGAGGGTTGTTTTGAGACTAGTAGCGGGTGTTCTGTCGATTTACTTCACCATTTCCATAAAAAACAGCCTCGTCACTGAACAGAATGGTGGACGGGAAATTGGCATCCCGAGCATATTGTTCCGTAGCCCGTTCACAAAATTCCATCCGCCGGTCGGGATCATCATCATCGCTTAATTTCTGTAGGATCTGAAGTTTATATGGATGCCATTTGTGAGCCTGAAGAATGCGATGGATGCTACTTTTCGACACTCCTGTCTCGGCGGACAATCGCCGAAGAGACTTATTGGGACTTCTGTTAAAATGAGCCAGGATAGCAGTCGCTGTATCATCGTCAGTGGACTTCCTTGAAGGTCCACTGCGTGGTTTATCTTCTATGGATCCTGTTTCCTTAAACTTCGCAACAAGTCTGCTAACACAACTCTGTGTTATTGGCTCGCGGTCTGGATGCAGTCTGTTAAATTCAGCAGCGGCCTCTCTCTGACTCCGATTTCCTATGAGCAGAATTATCTGGATTCGTTTTTCCTTGCTCACAAACATTATGGCCTGTAGAAAGAGAAAAATATGAATTATGGTTTGTAGAAATAGAAAAATATGAATTTCTCCTATGATGCCGGACTTATGGGACACCCTGTATATATATATGACCGCAATTATGAGTCCAGATAAAATTTGTTTGTTGTTCATTGGAAAATGCAAAGAATAATTTCCTATGAAATGTATTACTATAAATTATAATAACCTTTATGGAAATATTAATAAAAGTTTTTCATATTCTGCTCTCTCTCTCTCTCTCTCTCTCTCTCTCTGCCATTGCAATCAATTTGCTGATTGTGTTTGCTTTGATGTTATTAGAACTTTGCTGTACAGCTTTCCATAAGTGTTATAATGTTTCAGACCAACAAAGACCCTACGATCCACTCATGGCTGGTCTACTTAACTGTGGTTGTAATTTTGTATTGCGCATGTCCTCCGTGGTGATGGAGGGGACCTACAATTTTACGTGGATTCCGAACCACAAAAACCTTAATTTTATTACCTTAAACTATACCCAATCTATCAACATATGCGTCTAATCGGTTTTTAAACATGTTTATAGACGTGCTACTAATTACTTCTACCGGCAAACTATTCCAGCTATTTACTATTCTATGCGTAAAAAAGTTTTTCGCAACTGCTGTCTCGAACCTTCTACTTGTCAACTTACACCCATTATTTCTAGTCCTATTATATTGTGATATTTCGAAAAAGCTATCTCGATTTACGTTATCAAACCCATTCATAATTTTAAAAACCTGGATTAGATCAACCCTTAGCCTTCTAGTCTCGAGTGTAGTCAATTTTAACTCCTTGAGCCTATCCTCGTACGATTTCGACCTAAGCGACGGAATCAGCTTAGTTGCTTGTCTTTGAACTCTTTCGATTTTGTCTATATCTTTTCGCATATGCGGATTCCAAAATTGGATCGCGTACTCAAAATGGGGTCTAACTAATGATTTATAAAGAGGAACAATAATATCGCGCGATTTCTACTAAAAATTCCTAGCTATAAAACCTACCACCTTGAAAGGTTGGTAGGATTGTGCTTTTCCTCGGATTTTAATACTGTCGGATTAAGATAAGACGAAGGCGAAGGCCATTTCATGATTGTCAGTACGTTTCTGTTCTTTCATGCTTCAATTACTGTAATTCAGGCACAGGTTGGACTTATTGTTTGGAAAATGGAGTCTTGTCTCCACTAGGCGTTGACCACTTTGTATGGCATGGTGAATTAAAGTAGAATAATATTCCTCTTTACTCGTAGTGCCATTGATTTTTACTGTCTTCAACATCATGTCAGCTGAACCATTCTTTACAGAAGATTTTATGCACTAGAACCAGTTTTACGAGTATATTGGTTCTGCACTTTATATATTGCTTTTCATAACTCGTGAATTTTGCCTAATCCGTAAAACGGACAGTCTTCGTATGTAACGGCAAACGTCTTGAATGCTGTATGGGCCCGTTGCGGTCTCTTCTAAGCATTTTCTTTCATCAAAAGAGGTTTCTTTAGCGCAACTCTACCATGTGTACTTACTCCTAATAGTGGTTTTACCGATGGACATGGACCTGTTTGAATCCACCTCATGCATGATCTTAGCGGCGGATCTGTCAGGAGGATGTATATCTTCAAATTTTGTGGTTACGGAATTTGTTCTTTGATGTTCCTTACTGATAAGTATCGGTAAGAAACGTGGAGTTTCACGGCAGGATTTTTTTTTAACCAACTGCACCTTCAGTCGTAAATGGAACGAGAAATTTCTCCAAAACCACCAAGAATGAGGAATGTTTGTTCCACGAACTTTTACATTGTCAGAAAATAAAAGTTGTTTAGAGGGGAATTGCGCGAAATTCCACGACAAATGCACAGCCTGAAAGCCTGGTAATAGAGTTTAGCCGTAATTAGTTCATCATGGAAATGACTTAATTACGAGAGACTTTAAAGCATCTTCCTTTATTGGTGTCGTAAAGGTTATCGTAGAATTTTGTGTAGAAGAGATTCGCGTCGTCAAGTAAGAAGCATCTCGGATGTCGTTTTTAATCTTGTTTACATGAGCAAAAAAAAAAACAGGGAATAAGGAACTGTCTTAATAGCGTTTCAGGTTTTGGAATGAACCAATTGTTTCACGCATAACAGTGGTAGAGGCGTGGGGCTCTAAGGACAGATCCTACTTTTTTCTCCTTCCAACCTCAAAATATTTCTCCACGTGGTCGTAATTAAGAAGTTTGCGTAGTGAATTTCTTCCAAGGAATTAGAGCTTCGTATCTTTAATTATTATTCGACTCTTGGCCTATTATAATACGAATCGACAAAACTGATTTAATTTACTTAAAATAATCTACTGAATTTATTTATTTCAGTTTCACTGAATTTATTTCATACGCATGGTACGACATTAATATTTATTTTGTTTCCACATTTACAATATTACGAAGATTCGACATTTATTAATATTTATAAAGAACGAATCAATCAATTTACATAAATAGTAATCAATCCAAACAGACTGGGAGTTCAATGACCAAAGTCATTGAACTCTGAAGGAATCAAACACGATCGCATTTTAAATAGAAACCATTATTAATACAGCTTCACGGGCAAAAGTATATATTTCTAATAATAAAGATTACAGTTGCGTATGTTGTACGGTATAATCAAAACGCGGTTATTTTATGACCGTTAATCTGTAACTCTTTAATCTTTAATCTTTTTTCAAACATAAAATGGAGACGTGAAAAACACTTGGACAACCATAAACAGTCTCCTCGGAAACCAGATTAAGAAAAATTCAATAGAGAAATTAAATGTTGATAATAAAGAAATTATTGATGATACTTCTATTGCAGACTCTTTAAATATCTATTTTACTTCAATAGCGGATAAGCTTCCCTCACAGTTACTAATTAATGATCACTCACCCCTAGAATATATGTCACCCAGCCCACTAAATTCATTTTCTTTTGTTCCTGTTACCCCTACTGAGGTCCGGAATATTATTAGTAAATTAAAAAATACAAAAAATAACATTCATAGCATTCCTGTACCTATATTGAAACTTGTTAAAAATAAGATATCTGTAACTTTGGCTAAAGTTATCAAAGTATTTCCAAAGGAATATTCCCATCAGTGCTGAAAACTGGTTGTATAACCCCCCTTTTTAAAGGGGGTGTTCCTACACTAGCAATAAATTACAGGCCGGTGTGTTCATTATCTGTGTTCAGCAAAGTTTTTGAAAAAATTGTTAAAAATAGAATGCAGCGATATTTAGAATCCTACAATTTATTATCTCCAAAACAATATGACTTCCATAATAATAAAACAACGGAAATGGCTATTTTAAATCTTATGGAAAATGCAAATATAGCTAAAGAGAACAAAGAAATAATGATATCAATATTTGTGAATTTGAGTAAGGCGTTTGATATAATACCCCAAGGGTTCTCAACCCACTTACTTCCATTACCCCCCCTGGATATCCCAAATTGCCCCTTTGGGGATAATTACCCACCGGTTGAGAACCCCTGTAATATACCATAATATTCTACTTAAATTATATTGTTACGGCTTTAGAGGAGCAGTCAGTGATTGGTTTAAAAGTTATTTGTACAAGAGATATCATTTTGTATCAGTAAATAAGGTTTGATCAACTAAAGCGTTTGTCAAACATGGTGTGCCACAGAGTTCAGTTCTGGGTCCTCTGTTATTTTTATTATACATATAAATGACCTTCACGTTCCTTCCACCTTCATGTGTGCAGATGATACAACTGTTTTTTTCTTGCAAAGATGTTAATTCAGTCAAGAATATATTTAAATCAGAATTAATTAGGGCAATGAAATGGTTGACCACCAATAAACTCTTCCTAAATACCAGTAAAACAAATTTCATGATTTTTACTAATAAAAGAAATGTATATCTTGATGAACTTAATGTTAATGAAATAGCTATAAAGGAGTGTACTGTAACAAAATTTCTTGGTATTGTTAATAATAATTATCTGTTTTATTGTTAATAAGAGCCCAGTAAAACCTAAAGCTTGAGGGCCAAATTAAATAAAATAAATAGTCCAACTTCACAATTATTTATGTCATTGTAAATTGTAAGACAACTGTATTTATTTTATTATTAATAAAGGTTATTCAATTCAATTCAGTCTTAAAAGTAAGAACAGGGACTTAGTTTTTTTTTAATATTTCAGAGTGCGGAAGAACATACCAAGAGAACGCAGCCAAGTTTAGCTCTCCCTCTTACGTCAATTCTTCACCCCCACCCGAAGGAGAAAAGTGCGAATGGAGAATAACGGCCACGCACGGCGAGAGAATCGTCCTTAACATAACGGCCATAGATATTTTTAAGTCTGATGGTTGCAAGACCGATTACTTGGAGATTAGAGACGGCTATTGGCACAAAAGCCCCTATTTAGGTAAAGTATGGTCCGATCTTTAACAAATTTGGTAAAAAAAAGTTAAAATACTCAAAAAGAAAGATGTACTGTATACTCAGGTATGACGTTTCCATTACATTTCTCTTGGCCTCAGCGGATCAAGTTAAAATTAAATATGTTTTACGTCTGAACTCGACAAAGATGATCTGTTTTAAATTAACTGGATGAAGGTTTATAACAAGATATTCAAGTCGCGTTTTCAGTTTTCCTTCGGTCTCTACTAAGTTTTGCTTTTACTGCCTGCAACAGCCTTAAACGCTAACCGCCTTAAGCCTTAAACGCTATCAGCCTTAAGCTTTAAACGCTTAACAACCTTAAGCGACTCGAGCAGTGACCGTGTGCAAGAATAATATTAAAATAAGGAACATATATTTCAGTTTATAACACTGGTATGCATATGAAATGTTTTTGTCTGCTGTGAGGGTTTTTTCAATTCATATTATATAATTCGACCATGCTGAATTCGAAAATGACATTGGTTTTCCTCAATCAGGTCAGGTTTTTTCTCTGTTGGCCATTTATTATAAGTCCAATTTTATCCCCAAATTTATTGATTTTTTTAGCTTAAACACTGTAGATACGAGTAATATTATAAGAACACTCGTGAAAAATGAAAACATTGTGTGAATAAATACTTTTATTCATACAATGAATATGGAAAAAAGTTTATTGAGGAAGGAATGAAGTTTTTTGGCTTTCCGTCTGTGTTTTTCTTCGGGCACGTCTCGCTTCAACACCAGCAATAGTCCGCCAGCATATTGATATCCCAGTTTCCCTGGTACCTCTCTTCCATTATTTTGATATCTTGGTGAAATCGTTCGCCCTGTTCCTCACTATAATCCCCGCAATTTTCAGGAAAATAGTCCAAGTGGGACCACAAAAAGTGCATTTTTATGGACATGCGCGACCCATGAGCTTTGAAAGCTTCCATCAAGTTTTCGACAACGGACTCGTATTCTGGACTTCTACGCTTGCCAAGAAAATCAGTGACAACTGATTTGAATGCCTGCCAGGCATTCTTCTCAGTTGGAGTCATTGCGTTTTCGAACTGAGTATCCTTGATCAAAGTTCGAATTTGAGGACCATCAAAAACCCCAGCATTTAGTTTAGTATCAGATATATGAGGAAATTTACTCTCGAGATATCGGAATGCTGAACCCTCCTTATTCATTGATTTGATGAAATTTTTCATCAAGCCCAGCTTAATATGAAGTGGTGGGAGCAAAATTTTTGTTGGTGGTACAAGGGGCACTGAAACGACATTATGCGACCCAGGTTCAAAATTCTCTCTGGATGCCCATTCACGCTGTGCATAGTGCTTCTCATCCGCTCGGCTATCCCATTTGCAGAGGAAACATGGGTATTTCGTGTATCCCCCTTGCATTCCCAATACAAATGCCACAATCTGAAAAAAAATGAAAATATTTAAAGAATTTAGAGAATTTGTTCTATCAGATAAAAAAATCTATGCATTGGACTGTATCACTTCTGTGGGGAAGTTAAGTGTTCTTATACGCTCTCAAATAACCTTTGGAAAAACAACATAGTCAATAGCAATAGTTTACTTATGATATTAGTATTACCTTCAAATCTCCACAGATCCTCCAGTTATGTTGGTCGTATACGAGAGCATCCAGTAAAATTTTCATGTTATCGTAGCTCTCAGTAAGTTGTACGGAATGTGCTACAGGGACTGATGCAACCCTATTCCCAATGTTGAGAAGTACTGCTTTCAAACTTCGTTTAGACGAGTCTATAAATAGCCTCCATTCTGATGCGTTATATGGCAGGCCCAAGGATTCGATTAGCCCCTCAACATTGCAGCAGTACACTAAGGAAGAGGTATTTTCGTGCACTGCAAAAAACTTGCGGAATTCTTCCTCTCGTTTCCTATACCAGGAGAATGTTGTTCCCGGAGCCAGCAAGTTGTCCTCTCGAAGTCGTGAGCCCAAGATCTCGGCAGCTAATTTGGAAAGTCCTAAATCCCTGGTAAGATCATTAAGTTTGGCCTGGTTGAGAGGCCTCGGCTCATTTGAAGCGGTATTTGAGGCATATACGACTGGGACTGGTCATTGGCATTGGTCATTGATTCATCATCAGAATCATCGAAGTCCAGGGTTTGAGGTGGGTCGGGTATTGGAATTCCAGGACCATGGGGTACAGGTCTCATAGCAGAAGGAATGTCAGGGTATACAACAATGTGTTTATTCTTCTTGTTAACTCCTGAAAATAGAAACACAGAAACATGGATATAAAACTTGCATATGAAATAGAAGAAGCATTCAGACAGTGGCGGCTCGTGAGGGAAGGCTGCGGTCTGTAAGATATGAAATAGGTCGATGGAGTCTGTATATTTTCTTTCTTTTTCATTCATATTGTCCATTCGGGGACAATATGAATGAAAAAGAAAGAAATATACAATCATTGTATATGTAAATGTAACTTGTATAACAATATGTATGTGTAAATGTATTTTCTATAACAATATATATATGTAAATGTATGATTACCATTATGGTGAATATTATGCTATATATGGTGAATATTACATTATGGTGAATATTATGTCAAGTTTCATACGAGGATTTCAAAATATTTAAGAAAAATAAATTTATATGCCCACCTTGGAGGTTTGTCATGCAGAAATAGCAATCTGTCACGTGATCCTTTCCTTCTCTCCAAATCATGGGAATTCCAAAAGGCAAAGATTTCGCTCTGCCTTTGCTCCATCTTCTCAAATTTTCAATGCACGTCTTGCAGCACATATGAGGGGCGAAATTTTTGTCCTGGTCCCCTAGCTTAATTCCAAAGTATGCTCTTACATTGTCTTCACAAATTTAGTGATTTGGGACTGGTTATTTGGCATGGTAACCGTCCCACATATGTAGCAGAATCTATTGGGATCATTTTTACACGCTCTATTCATTATGAAATATTTTATCTATATGCCTGAAAAGTAAAAAAAAAGATATTATACAAGTGAAACAAGTGATGATAGATGTTACTGTTCCAATTCCGCTTTGACAAAATCACGAAAAATTCTATTTTACTTATGAGGCCATAGCCGGATAACCTGAGCTGATTGAGAAAAACGGATTGCAGATTCGAAATCAGCAGGAAAAACTCTATAAGAATCACTTACAAAACCCTTGACAGCAAAATTGATGCATACCAGTGTAATGAATATATTTCCCGTCGACCGTTGGATAATTTTCCTTCACACGCATTGAAGATAAATGTTTTTTTGTACCTTCCGAATGGAGATAGGAATAATTGAATAAACAGTATTTTTATTCAGTTGTCTAACTTCAAATATTTTATTTTTGGTTGAACAATTGTCGATCAACTGAATTAATATTTTCAAAATAAAATTTGCTTTTCAGGATGTGTAAAGTCACGAATAAAACTATATACTATTATAACGGACACTGCTCTTCTGAACTCTCTAACTGCATGCCTCCTCCTTTAAGGAAAGCACGCAGTACCAGACTTTTTACACATTCTCATTCCTTTTGTCCAACTCTAACGTTAATCGGTATTTTCAATCTTTCATCTACTCAACCGGTCAACCTTGGAACAATCTTCCTTAAGCCATCTTTCCCCCCTATCTTTCAACTCAGAGTGTCCTGGCATCTCGAAAACCTTGAACTTTGATTTTGGTTCTCTTCTTCCTCTACGGGGGGCGCGTTTTTGCGGGTGCATTTGCTCTTGGCACTTTCCTGTGGAAGTGTGTGCGTGTATATATATATTATATAATTATATATATATATATATATATATATATATATATATATATATACACGATGGTAAGTAAAAAAGTACCCGCAATTTCTGACTTTTTTCCAGAATTGTGTACACTGCTGACCATTGGTGGCGCTGCAGTCACTGAGCGTACAGATCGCTGCTTCGTGGGATTGAGACCTTGACACTAGGTTGTTCAGTTGTAATCGTGCTGTAAACATGACCGCACCACTTTCGACTTGCACCAAAGAAGAGCAGCGTCCTGTCATTCGTTTTTTTGTGGGCTGAGAGGGTAAAAGGGGCTGAAATTCACAGATTATCTGACAGTATGGTGATCAAGTTTTGCCACGGCGAAGCGTGTACGAATGGATCAAAATGTTAAAAAAATGGCTGAACAAGTTTCGACTTAGTGGTCGATGTGGACGGCTGCCCTGAACTTCTGTGTCGGTGACACTTGTTCGGCCATTTTTCAATATTTCGATCAATTCGTACACGTTCCACTGTGGCAAAACTTGATTACCATACTGTACAGTTAAACTTCTGTGAGTATCAGCCCCTTTTTTCGCCCTCGGCCCACAAAAAAAAAAGAATGACAGCACGCTGCTCTTCTTTGGTGCAAGTCGAAAGTGGTGCGGTCATATTTGCAGCGCGATTACAACTGAACAACTGCGTGGCAAGGTCTCAATCCCACGAAGCAGCGATCTGTACGCTCAGTGACTGCAGCGCCGCCAACGGTCAGCAGTGTAGACAATTATGGGAAAAAAGACCTATTGCGGATTCTTTATGACTTACCCTCGTGTGTGTATATACAGTATTGTGTGATGTATGTAACATCCGCATCCGGACTTTGCAGTGCGGATGTTTGCGGATGTTATAACGTTTCCATATACTGTATACAGTATGCACCTAGTTCCCAAACGTCTGCATGATGACACTGACTGATGTTCTGCTTTTTGAAAACTTCAAGAAAAGAAAATGTTGCTGAAGGGCACCAATACCAGAGCATAGAAGCGTTCATCTTCCGTCATTTCTCTCATATTTTCTAGCGTGTCTTATTGCATCCGCTGCTTCTTTGACAAGGCTGCTATGTGACAAGGTTTTTTTTTGTGGATTGACCAGTGTTTTATAATAGTTCCTTATGAAGTGACCGAGGGTTTTTACGTAATAAAAACCTAAAACACGTTGTTAATAATTTGGGGAATCGAAAATCTATAATGTTTTTAGACATCCGCATCCACGGATGCGTAAAATCTGACATCCGTTACATCAATTTATATATATATACGTAGATATATATATGCCACATCGGTTAAGTCGCTTGCATCATATAAAATCTTTTAAGTTTTAAAACTTAATGAAAATACAAATGTAAGTAAAACTTTATCTGTACATTAATGCCTCAATTATTTTTACTGATAATGTACTGTAACCTGGTAGCAGTTCCGCGCGTTGGTCTCTCTTCACACGAAGGTCAAGCTGGTGGCCCCACCCATGGATATTGTAATCAGGAATCATGGTTTTATCTTTAACGAGTATTTTACTTTGTCGATTGTGTTGCGTCACTTGCGTGGAAGATAAAAATGACGCTGCAGTGAACTTTAAATGAAATTTAGGCCTAAATAAATTTCAGTGACGTAAAATTAATTGTTATTTTCGCTTTTTGAAAATTCATTTATTGTCTTCTCGTTTTATCAGAGGGTAACTTTCGTATTACGTTCACTCACTCGGGGTAAAGTTACGATAAAGTACGTCCAATAAGTTTTAAGACTTAGTTGAAGGCATTGTTTTCATAATCGGTGAGAAGAAACTGTTACACTCCTGAGGCCAACTACGGTGTTCCATTGAGATAACTCACGGATTATTATTATTATTATTATATTATTATTACCAGCACTATCGAGAGTCGAAACCCCCGACCTCAATGCTTTTACTTTGCTTATAGGGAAAAGGTGTTACTCGCTCAGTTACGGGCGCTAGCAAAGTATCATTTTACTTCCGTTCTCAAACGTCCTTATCTTTAGATTCTTTATCTAATGTAGATAGATAGTGGAATGAAATATAAATAGAATACAAAATTTCACAGGTCGGTTTTGCGGAAGTATGCGAGTTCCTCACACAGTGGTCTCTACGGGATCGCGAATGTTAGTGACCTACATTACATCACAGAACCAGAACGGTCACGAAGGCTTTACAGCAAATTATGAAGGTAGGAATTCAATAAAAAACAAATAAGAACGTAGTAAGGACTCTTTAGAAACCGGGAATGTAACCAGGAGCTTTATAGGAATTAAGATATGAATAAGGACTAAAGGAATAAAACCTTAGAAGGGACTTAAAACTAGGAACTTATTGGGGACTCCGGACTCAGTATAGGAATTTAATGGAAACTAACCGGAATTTAGTAGCAGAACTCCGAAAGAATTTAAAAAGTCAATACATAGCAACTCGAGTGTAAATAGTTGCTAGTGGATTCTTAGTGGTATTTATAATTGACCAGTGTATTTATCCTTAATACATACATGCATTATCTAATAACCCATTCTCACTGGGGTGGATATAGTATATAGTGATCACCGTCGGTAATAAGGTATCAGCCCAACCTCAAGAGATCCAGTGTTCCCTTTCACAGAAGGGTTAATTAACGTGTCCTTTGACAGCTGTGTGTGGAGGAGAACTGGAGATGGAGCAAGGCCATTTGGAGAGCCCGAATTACCCTGATGATTACCGCCCCAACAAAGAATGCGTTTGGTTGATTACGGTTCCTGACGGGTACCAGGTCGCCCTCCGATTCCATTCGTTCCAGGTGAGTTTAGTCGTAGATTAGCTTGGCACGTACCAATAGGGAAGGAGCAATTGGACGCTTGGAATTGAAAATGATTCCGGTACATTTTTTACCGATTTTTGCCTCTTGCCAAAACGTAACTCTGATACGTGAATCCATGAGCGTAGGAGCTCCGATTTTGTCCGTGAGGAACACAAGCAAGTTTTGCTCGAAAAAAATTAGCGAAACCGAAAGTCGATTTTTAAGTTATATTTTTAATAAACATTATTTGTAGGTATACACAACTGTACAAAGGCTGAGCACCAAACAAGTTACAACAGTAGAGTAAGTTGTAACAGGTTATATCAAATGGGGTACTTAAATACTGCAGTTTTACGACAGGTTTTCCTTTCTATAATCAAATATTGCTGGTTCAAGATCTGAAGCATACATTTCGGGCAAAGAGATGATATCCTATATGAAAATCATAAAAAGTTTCGGGTGAAATCGTGGTGATTGAAAATATGTGTACTGGGTTTTTGCCCAAATTTCGGGTGTAATTGCCCAAAAAAAATTCAGTCAGGCTGAATCTGGGGGGTCAGTTAACCTCCCTAACCCCCCCGCCTCCTACGTCTATGCGTGAATCCGCTCTGCACGCTGAGTGCATGCCGCAAAGTGACTTAAATATTTGACTCGAAGTGACTCAAATCTCACTTTGTGAAAAGAAGAAAACCGTGATCAGAGGTTACTCAAGTACTTGAATCACTTCTTCAGTTTTGGCATTCTGAATGCACTTGAATCACTTTCACTTCCAGCGTTCAATTATTTTTTATATCCATTCCAGGTTTGTCGCGTGCGTTTTTAAAGGTTTGTACAGTAGGAGAGAGAATTGAAATAAAAACGAAATTGCAATTTAAAATTAAAGCTTTCTCTCTTTATCTTTCGTGCTCTTTCTCCCTCTAATCTTCTTATACTTTTTTACTTTGATTTATTTTCCTTAAGAATCAAAAATTATAGAGTTGAAATTTGGTTGACAGAAATTAGTCATTAGAGATCTTATTTGAAACGTATACTATTTTTGTCTTCTGTTATAGACAAAGATTTTTTGCTTAGAATAAGTTGAGGCCTGTAACAATGTTTGACTGATCCTTTGAAGCAGTGACACAGTTTCCGACAGTAGTAGTTGCATCAAGCAGCTCAACATGGTCGTCCAGTCTTGCCAACACTGTGGGCGGAGCAGATCTGACTCCAGATGGATGGAAGGCATTTTTATTACGATATTACCTCTAATATATATATTTTAAGCCAACAACTTGTTGAGTAATAACAGCTATGAAAATGTCTCCAATTGCTAAAGATTGTTGATGAATCTCTGGGAAGAATCCTTGGAAGATAGTGACTATTCAAAGAGCTTCTACTTTGGCAATCCTTTGTTTAGGTATTAAGGAATTTTTAGAAAACTGTAAACACCGAAGGGAGGTGACTAAATTTGTTATTAAAAAAATAAAGAATGTCAGAAGGATGTTTAAAAAATCATAATTATGTGCTATAATAAACTTTCATTTGTAATGAAAAAAATATTTACCATAACTATACTTAAGCGCAATATTTCAGTAATAATTATCCAAACACTTAAATTTAGGCCATATTCTTGTTAGAGACGATGTATGGGCTTTATTATAACCAACTGTTCACAAACTTTAGTAATTGACATATTAGGAGATTGAGTATATATTTGTACTCGACCTTACATGATGGATATTAGGTTAGGCTATATGATGCTAAGCTAAATGGAACAATAATTTTTTTTTAGACGGAATTGGTCTTTCTTCACTGCATGTTGTTACGAGAGAGAAAGATGCAATTAAAAACAAAAGCCGTTCATATTCCTAATATAGGTTCTGTTTTCATCAATTATGTTTGATACTAAAATGCTATTGAAAGAAGCGATTATATGTTGATTGCTATTAAAATCTAATAAAACATGTCGGATAAGGAGCGAAGAATGTGTTTTTAAAAGTGCTTAAAAATTTAGTGGTGTCTCTATGTGGGTCATGCGAATGCCTCTTAAGTCTGCATGTAATTTAAAGCCTCGCTAAATGCAGAGCATTCACGAGGTTGAGATGATGTGTTCTGTAGACCTTAAAATTGAAATCTCATTCCATGTTAATAGAGTTACAACGGTATGAGAAAGTTCTGAACATTTTGAAAAAAGGCCATCATTTGGTGCTCTAAAGTGTGTTTAGGGGACTTTTGGGGGAGCTTTCAACACTTGACCAGTAACAGTCAACATACTTGTCATTAGTTTTTAAATACCGATTTGACCATAATTTGTACAAGCGTCATTATTTCTTCCATGTTTTAGGAAGACAGCGACGTATGCACTCGATTTATTTCAGCTAAAATTTCCGTGTGATTTTAGAGTGGAAAGAGCGCTTCTCTAAGACTTATACGTCTGTTTTCATCAGATTGAAAAGCACGACAATTGCGTCTACGATTACCTCGACATTCGGGACGGCCATGACGCAAATTCGACACTGATCGGTGTCTACTGTGGATACAAAGTTCCTGACGACATCAAATCGACATCCAACAGAATGAGGGTCAAATTCGTCACGGACGGCTCTGTCCAAAAAGCGGGATTCTCCGCTACTTTCATGAAAGGTAAGAAATTATTATTATTATTATTAATCTTACTATTCCACGTACTTTCCGTATATTTATAAAGGGGTTCTCGGGCCCCATTCTCTTAGAGAGAAACGTCAAGAAATCCCAAGGGTTCACCCAATCCTGAGAGAGGTACGTTGTAACAGGTAAATATGCGACTTCCCTAAGTTGCCCGTAGCACTAGAGGACTTTCTTTTGTTGATACCCAAATTGGCTTTCAGAGTACGACGAGTGCCAGAGCGTAGACCACGGGTGCGAGCACAGCTGCATCAACCAACTGGGCGGGTACGAGTGCCAGTGCAAAATTGGCTATGAACTCCATTCTGACGGCAAGAGATGCGAAGGTAAAGGTTTTCATTTCCATTTTCAATTTTTTGCTTTACATTAATAGTGTTGTCGGTCTGCATTTTCCCCCTTTTGTTCTCTGCAGACGCTTGCGGAGGTGTAATCGACTCCGCAAACGGAACGATCACGAGTCCGTCTTTTCCGGATTTGTATCCGGTGAACAAGAATTGCATTTGGGAAATCATCGCTCCGCCGCAGTACAGAATCACACTCAATTTCACACATTTCGATTTGGAAGGGAATAATGTTAGTAGTCACTGACTTTAACTCGCCGATTTTCAGAGTTGGGAAATATACTCAAAATGCTTATAAACAATCATCCCACATTTTTTTTTATTAACTTAAGACTAAGCTAACCTAATCCTCGTCTATCCTGACGATGGTCTGCAAAGGAGGAACACGAAACACGCGAGAAAAGAACGAATAAAGTCGAAGAATATATAATGAAAGTATTTAGGGTTAATTTTACCTTACCCATCCCTTTAGTAGCGCCCTTTTGATAACTTTTTGTCCTTCATCACTCACTATAAAAAGTCTTACCAAAAAAGAGTATTTTCAATTAATGAAAACTTCATAATTTTAGATTAATTTCTTATTTGTACCACCATTACTTCAGAAACAGAACGATTCCATTAGATTACTCCTCACTCCATAAACTTCGTCATTACGTATTGGGGATGCAGTCAATTTAGCGAATGTGTAGCTTCTCCCATTTATACATTATTCAGTTCATCATAACATCGGAAGTAGGTTCTAACTCAGTGCTACTTAATAATCCAGTTTCATTTGTTCCGCAGCAAGACTGTGAGTACGATAGCGTTGACATTCGCAGCAAAATGGGCGATTCAGAGATGCGCAAACACGGAGTTTTCTGCGGGCATCGATTACCGTCCGTTCTGACGTCGGAAGGGAACAGCCTCCGAATAGAATTCACTTCCGATAACTCTGTCCAAAAGAGCGGCTTCGCAGCTGTTTTTTTCACAGGTTAACTTTTTTAAAGTTTCGTAGTTCAGTTTGGAATTTGAATACACTTATAACAATAAGAATTCATTTAGTTTATTTAATGATCTTTAACCGACGTATTTTCATTTTTAGTTACTGTGCCCTTATCACTAATAGATAAAGTGGTCGTAATTTAAATTTATAACGCAAGTTAAATTAGGTCTCCTCTTATGCTTTATAAACTAAAACGTTTGGAATGCGAGTCTGGAGTTCTCTAACGTAGTAACTAATTCTTATACAAAAACAAACTTTAAAATACTGTAATTCTGAACATAATTAGTCCATCGCTTTGTTTATCAGACAAAGATGAATGCGCGGAAGACAGCGGAGGTTGCCAGCATATTTGCAAGAATACGATTGGGTCTTACGCTTGCTCTTGCCATAATGGATATACTTTGCATGAAAATGGTCATGATTGCAAGGAAGGAGGTTGCAAACACGAAATTACAGCTCCCATCGGCGAAATATTTAGTCCAAACTATCCTGATTATTATCCCAGTAGGAAAGATTGCGTATGGCAGTTTACGACAACGCCCGGTCACAGGATCAAACTGGTAAGAAAACGTTAATTTGCAACTAATGTAATTGCAAATTAAGCATTCGTGTACGTAGTATTTATTTTATAGGATACACTGTACAGAATGCCTTTGTGAAGCGGTGCAACGCATTATTTGTTAAATGTGAAGCAAAATCTGAGAAGAAGCACACGTTAATGTCTTCGTAATTTGATTATATTCGGGTATCACGCTCGATTACCTCTCACTGTCACTCTCCCATTCCTAGTCCCGAAAGTGGAAATACTCGAAGTGGTAATTCCAGATATGGTGAAAAGGTAGAGAGAGACCGTGACGCAGTTGCGGGTTCGATGGGGTATTTTGTGAAAACTCTAACTGTGAAATCCTACAATGGGAATAAATCAATTTGAGAATTGCCTTCTATGAGATTCTCACGTTTAGGCGAGGAATGAAATGGGAATGACAATGTGTCGGGAGAGACCATCGTGCTTATGCCTTGAAAGGAAGGAAAGTGGGTTATGTTCATATACAGTGAATTTAACAAGTAACAAAGGATCAGGAGAATCTTCTCTTCAAACGTTGAACTTCGAATTTAACTTTACTTTTCGTTGAAATATTATATCAGACGACTTGGATAGGAAGTGAGTTTAGCAATTTCATTTTATAGTATTTTCTGTTGAGTTGTGGCGTGCAGCAGTTGTACTTCACTGTTGTTTGAAGAGAGAATAAGATTCATTGTGGGAGTTGTTGTTAATACTGTTGTAAGTGTAAATCAACTGAAGCTGTAATTTCCCCGTAACAATACAGTGTGTTTATTCTACACAGGTCTTCGATGAGTTCGAAATGGAGCCCCACCAGGAGTGTACCTATGACCATATCGTTCTTTACGACGGGAAGACGCATGAGGCACCCGTCCTCGGACGATACTGCGGGGCCAAAGTTCCTCATCCGATCGTCGCGAGCAGCAACCAAATGTTCATGGTGTTCAAGAGCGATCCATCCGTACAAAGGAAAGGGTTTAGAGCCAGACATACCACAGGCGAGTATTTTTTCACACAAAATAACAGGGTATAACATCACTATACCCAAGTACCCAAGTAGTTTTTCGAATCATTCAATTCCAAAGTAAAGGCCACGTAAATTCACTTCTCCATTTACCCAACAGTTTGCGGAGGTCACCTGCAAGCTGGGCCTACCGTGCGGCACATGTACTCCCACGCCAAGTATGGCGACCAAAACTACGACAACAAAGAGGACTGCGACTGGGTAATCGAAGCCCCTGCTCTGCATCGCGTGCACCTCACTTTCCTCATGTTCGAAATAGAGGACGAGCACGACTGCGGCTACGATTCTGTTGAGGTGTTCTCGGGTTATGACGACAATGGCCACTCTTATGGAAAGTTTTGTGGGAATACGGTGAGTGGCAGTTATTTTACGATATTAAAAGGGATTCAATCAGTATTAGTTAGTTGGTTTTGTAAAATTCAGTGAAAATGCAATTTGTTTCCAACCAGTTTGTGGCATAGAAGAATAATCTAGATCGGGGGTGGCGAACCTTTTTACAGTCGCGTGCCAAAAAAAAAATGTAAACCATAAAAAAAAAATCGCGTGCCCACCAAAGTTTATATACAGGGTGTTTCAGAAGTCGCGCACCATTGGCTAATGTATGATAGCTTCATTCAATTTAATTATTTTAAGATAGCCTTTTCATTAACTGTACATACTATTAATTTTATTATTCGAACATTATCGAACATATATTGTAATTAAACATCATTTATAAACCATTTCGACTCGTAAACCTCGTAAATCTGAATAAAGCCTATGATGCGCGACTTCTGAGACACCCTGTACATTACACCAAATTATAAACATTCTCTTATTTTATACTCATTATTGCAACGTTATTGCATTTTGCCTAGGCGTGCCAGGTAAATTTGATCGCGTGCCATAGGTTCGCCACCACTGATCTAGATGAACAACCTTTTTGCCGTTGATCAACCCAACCTTCCTTCTTTCCACCCCACTTAACTGCAAGGAGGCACGTGTGGGTGTTGTAGATTTTAAGGGGAATAACTGATGAGCGAATGTGGTGCAGATATTTAAGGGTGGAAGATTTGATGTTTTGGAAGGGTGGACGAGAGGAAAAGGTGTGGTGAGCCTGTTGATGAATAACTTATGGTATGAAGTGATGAGACGCTTCTCGTGTGTCATTTCCCGAATTATGTGTGTGAAATTTAAGTTTGCGAGAACGAAAATGGCGGTACTAGTTGGAGATGCGCCATGTGATGATAAGTGTGAGAATGAGAAAAAGCTTCTGGACAGCTTGATAGTGTAATCGGAAGGATGCCTGAATGTTGCGCAATGTTTGTGATAAGAGAGAGAAATCAGGAAGTTAGTATGGGTCCGGAGGATGAGGTGACGGGGAAGCATGGTGTACCAGGAGTGAATGATAATTATGGGTGGAGTCTGAAAGAATTATACAATGAAAGCTGGTTGTAACGAATTCCTCTTCTGAACATTAGAAATACCTGGTAGATTAATTCTTTTCAAACCCACCTTTCTTCCATTCTCCACCCATCCTCACTTTACAAAGAACTATCAATCATGTGGTCAGAGAGACCCATATTTATACCTCGCACTGCACCTTTGTCGCATATTTCTTTTCACGAGCACACAGTCTATTAAACTTTTTTCACCACGTATTGCATTTCAGGTCTTCCTAGGAAGAAATGGCTAAGCGATAAAAGCAAAACATAGCAGAAAACGCAGTTAAAGTTGTACCACTTTGAAAGTTGCCATAACTTTTGAACTTTTCCATTCAACCTCTTCCATTTTCCACACACCCTTACTTTACATCGGACTGTCACGGGGTCAAAAACTCCCTCCCACCCATTCAAACCTCGCCCTACCCGTGTGTCACATAGTCTAGTTCTTTCAGCACATTTCTTTTCACGAGCCCAAACTTCTGTCACCATGTATGTCACTTGTTATATACCAGGTATAATAACCTATTCTCGTATGTTAAAAAAAAAGGAATTCGTTACACAATGCATAATAATATTTATCATAAAAACATGTTAAAAGTGTTGTTATTCCGTTAAATTCATTAATTTGTGTAAAAGAAATAAGCAATATTGTCAAAATCAGGACAAGGGTTGCTCACTGCTGGTCTACAGGGTGTCCCACGAGTCCCTTTACCTTACATGTTATATATACAGGGTGGGAGAAAAGTCTAAGGATTTTATACATACAAATAATTTGTTAATAATAAACAAATTCCAATAATATCACTGTAGTGTGTGCGATACTTTTCAAAACTATACAAGACCAGGAATGACCCTAGGCTGGAACAGCAAACTCCTAGGCCCTAGCCCCAGTCAGCGCCATGTCAGTAAGGATGGAATAAAGCAATGAAGAAAAAGTGCATCTTGTATTGCGAGCTATTTCTTGTAATAATTGTGGAGAAAGTTTGCGTTTATTTCAAGAAAAGTATAATAAACCACCACCAAATGCAACCACTCCTTCGATACTGGAAGCTCAAACTTTTGGAAACAGGGAACCTGGTGAAAGATCGTCCAAGAAGCGGAAGGCCAACAACGGCAACAGGAGACAACAAAGAAAATGGCCTCACCAATTTTCAAGTCGATCCAACAACTTCAACGAGAAGTCGCACGGGAATTGGGTATTTCCAAATTTTTAAATCACGGGGGTACCAAGATTACAAGCCCATTTACTCTCAGCTCATATGCGACGATTGCGACGATGATTCTGATAGACAGCTGTAGTTTGCTGAAACAATGAGACAAAAGTTCAACAGTGATCCAGATTTCGTTCGAAAGCTCAAATTTTCAGATGATTGTGCCTTCGGTTTAACGAGTAAAGGAAACAAACACAACGTTCACAAAATCACAAAATACGATTGGGTAAACCCGTTAAAACGGTTACACTAACAGTTTGGGCGTGCATTGGTTATTCAGGACTCGTTTCCTTTGACATATCGAGAAATACGATGAATGGAAAACGCCATTTACAGGTATTGAGAGACAAAGGTTTGCTACAGTTTAATAATGTCGTTGGCAGGAATTGGCTTCAACAACATGATGGAGCGCTGCCGCTACATTACTCTCTTCTCTTCTTTTAACCCCCCTACTCTCTTCTTTCTCTCGGGCTAACCTTAGAGTGGATCTTAGGGTCTTTGTTAGCCTTAGCTTCTGTAGATCTGTAGATTCTGGATACGAACCTTGAAGGAAGATGGCTTAGGCGGCGAGGTCCCACCTAGTGGCCAGCCAGATCACCTGATTTAACCCCATGTGATTTCTTGCTCTGGGCTTATTTGCGTTACAAACTCTACAGTCCTGGTTTCATCTATCCAAATGTGAATGCCCTTGGCCGCAGAATAGATGAAGAACTGAAAAGAATCCCTCTCGATATATTCAGAAGAACAATGAAGAGCTTGAGAGAGAATCCACAAATGTATTGTAGTGGATAGAGAACTCTCTCAAGATTAAATTACATTTTAACAAAATATTTGTATGAATAAAATTCTTATAAGACTTTTTGTTTGATTTCTTTCATTTGAACACTTGTCTGTATAATGTTGTTAACTAAATAGTTGTATGTATAAAATCCCTAGACTTTTCTACATAGGTATAAGGTTCAGGGGTAAAGGAACTTATGGAGTAGCTAGTCATATCATTTGAGACTTATATTTAATATTTTATTGGCTTTTTCTTTCTCCGTAACCAGGGTAGCACAACGGTAAGGCGCATAATGCGCAGGGTTATTGATCTGAAGGTCTTGGGGCTCGAGTCTCGGCTTGGACTTCAGGTTTCGGAGATTAAAGTGCTTCTCTGGGTCTTTCTCGGTAGGGTAGTGGTTGGGATCCCAGAAATGCTGTAGGTACCTTTGGGGTCCATTCCAAAATTATGTAACGCAGAAGGGGGTGGGGGTTGTTAGGCTAGGTGTTACAGTGTGTTACATGGGGGGGGGGGGGGTCACCTCAAATGTTGCATAACACTTCATCACCACAAATACATAAAACTGGGAAATGACAAGGTATGTAATTTGAGCACGTGTCTTGTATATAATATAGGTGAGAGTAATAAATTATTATCCTGCATAAAAAGGTGTTTTGAGTAATTGATGAGCAACAAGTTTTTGGCGAAAGAGAAGTAACAATTTATTGAAAATAACATTTTATAGGACAATGTGAGCGAGGGGGGGGGGGGGTAGTGCTGGTGTTACATAATTTTTAGGGGGTGGTTGGATAGGTGTAACAGAGTGTTATGGTGGAAAAAAGCGTTACATCATTTTTTAATGGCCCCTTTTGTTATTATTATTAACAATCCTCCTTCCTGCAGATTCCTCCCGAAATTGTATCTGTCGGGGAGGCGTTGTTAGTGCGCTTTTGTTCCGACGATACCATCAACACAAAAGGCTTCTCCGCCGCTTACGTCGCTGTCCGCGATGACGTCACTGATAATGACGTTGACGACAACTCCTCTTTTAGCTACAGTTTCTCTCGGGGATACAAATAGACGCCAAAACAAGTCGCAGCAAAAGAATGCCGAAACGTTGACCATTACTACTATTATTAATTTATGCAAAACGTATAATATATATATATATATTTTTTTTTTTTTTTTTTTTTTTTTTTTTTTTTTGAAAAGTTAACTTGGTATTACATTTCATGAAGTTAATCATAATATTTTATTAAGTTTTTTTTTTAGTTATTTATTTTGTTATTGGTTTTAAGTTTATAACTTCTGTTAACCTAACATTCATTTTTAACTTGGATTAAATTAAAGATACTTTCGTGGGGCAAATTTATTTTGTTAAAATGTTTTATGGTTTATCATTATTACGTATTTATTATTATTGAAACGTGGATGGTATTCCGAATCAGTTACTTAAATCTAATCGATGACGTAGGAAAAGGTTATTTGATATATTCCACCTCAAAGAACTTATTTGAATTTGAAAGATTTTCAATCTGAATTTTAAAAAAATTATTATTTTCTTTATTGACACAATCAGAGTTTTCTCAGATTGTCTGTTTGCCCCACCGTTGTACTAAATCGGTTAATTTGTTAGCTTTTTTAACTTAATGAAGTCATCAAATGTGTTTAAATCCGTTCAGTTAATGCGTTAATTACCAAGAATTCTTTAACTATCGTAGTTATTTTCTGAGTGACATCGTGAAACGACTGACAGATGTCATTCGTAAATGCAACCTTAGATTCCATAATACTGTAGAAATACATATTGAATGTTAATTAATTAATAATTAATGATGACAAATCAAGACGAGTGAAAATTAATTCAAATTAGACCTAATCAGAAATGCACGTTGTTGAGTTCTAGTTGAGAATCGAGTGAAAATTTTCTCACCAATCGTGCATTTGTATTTAGGAAACCGTTGCACACATTATGAATAGTCAGTTGGCTAGTCAGCTGAATAGTTAAATGAATAGTCTTTTTATCCGCATGGGGACCTAGTATAATTGAATGTTCATATTAGTCATTGTAGAGTGCGGCCGAAAGTAGAACGAACAATTAAATGTCAAAATCGGTCAAAAAATAACATGTTTAAGATTGAAACTAGAGAAGACAGAGTGAAACTGTTCCAGGCAAGAACGTCCGTTTCCTTAGTTTTGGGTTTAGATTTTTTTTTCTAACTTGTTGCTAGGGTGAAGCGACACTTAATTAAACTAATTTAATCTCTCGCTACTTTTAACGCCTTTTAAATCACTAAACCCGTTACGATGGTTTTGAGTGGAGTGGAGTGGAGTGGATAAAAGTAGACTCAAATAAAACTCATATTCGAGAAACACATCCGAGCTTTTTTTCTTCTCTCTCCTCCTTTTCTCGTAGTTCATCTTCCGAAGAAGAAGCACCAAATTGTTAGTTAATAAAGTTTGACTCGACATTACTATATTTGCTTCTCACGCGATGAATAAAAGAACACCGCAATGAAGGCTTCACGAGACCCAATATAATTTTTAATAATGCAAAAAGTTAAAAGTTTTATTGTAAAACTGTTATAAAACGTTTAATAAATCTTTTAAATGCCTTACGACTCCATTGGCATGGACCAAGGTTGAAAAGCCCTCCAAAGTCGCATTTTGCCTCCGTGCTGATGCTAAACAAGACTTAGAGACGCCCGAGTTTCTCGGAGGAACTCCGTTGCGTCTCGTTAATTTAGTTAGTTTAAGTAAAATGGCGTCTAGTTCCGTGTCGTGAGACGCGATAGCGTTCACTAAATTGCGTTAGGGTGTTCGAGTAGAGCAGAGGATTGTTGAATAAGTAATT
Source organism: Bathynomus jamesi (assembly GCA_023014485.1). Lineage (NCBI taxonomy): Eukaryota > Metazoa > Arthropoda > Malacostraca > Isopoda > Cirolanidae > Bathynomus > Bathynomus jamesi. The sequence continues at coordinate 263,291 of JAJOZX010005339.1, forward strand.
GCGAAGTTCAGTTAGAGACGCATTATTAAAATAATGTGGACTATTTTCAATTTACTGAATTTAAAAAAGTGTTTTGTCTGGTGATAATAGATGGTAAATTCATTTGGGAAATTACTTGAACATTAATTTCAGTTTCGGAAAAGGAAAATTATTTGTATTACCACTTGTTGCGATAAACCAAAGCAACTTCCTCTATTCTAATTTCACTCTTTAACCATTTTCACTGGGAAAATAAAGCTTAAAAAACGGAATTACAGAGTAGAAAAGCAGAGTCTAATTCCTTTATTTTAAATTTGAAAATTTGAGAAGAAAAAATTGTCAAACCATTCTCAAAAAGTGATAAGCCTTAAAAATAATAATAATAAAACCAAAGAGTTGTTTTGAAAAGCATATTTTTAATAAGAATTAAAAAATCCTCCCATTCTATTTGAGTGTTGAAGCAAAATAGCCTAAAAACGTTACATTATAAAAGATAAAATTTAGCGCAAGTATTTTGGAAAACGCATTTCTGGAGTTGATAAGTGAGCAAGGCATCCCATCTGAATCTGCCTTTGATACGTGACGTACTTTAATGTATTTTAGTTAATTCCTATATTTTGTAATAAGTTATTAAGGTCAATAGTAATAATTTATGAATACCTTATTAAAAGCATGAAAACAACATTTTTACCAAACCTATAATTTATATTTACACTTTTTTTTTCAATTAATTACACCTTTCACTAATTACGTAAAAGGTATTATTATTATTATTCAATCTGTATGTAGTAATTATAAATGTACATAATTTATTTTTAAGTCTGTACCCATATATATATATATATATATATATATATATATATATATATATATATATATATATATATATATTCACTAAAAGAACTGAACTATTGACCAGTTTTCATACGCATAGTTTTAGTGTGTATTCCTATACAATACATTATTTAGTAAAATATATAGATTATGTCCAGTTTTATGTACATAGATTTCTTTCCCTAAAACGTGCCATAAAACGTGTATCTGTAAACGATAAAGTTATTTATGTGGTGACATTTGGAACTTAATATTTGTTATTTTTAGTAATTATGTATATTAAGACGAATGCGATACCATATTTGTTAGCTTTATATAATAACAAAATCTGCACGCATGCGCGATAGATGATTAATTATAAAAATGCTTAATAATAATAATAATTACAATAATAATTATAATTACAATGCAATTTATATAGATTCTGTAACTAAGTTCCTTGGGTAATATTTTTTTGGGGGTTTACTTAATATCTACATGTAATATACTGTATAAATATTATAACCTTGGAAAAACTCATTTGAAAAAGTATTCTATCTTGCTCAATGTTGTACATATATATACATACATACATATATATAATAATATAGGTACCGGGTGAACCAAAAGTAGGTGGACAGTAAATGATAACGTTTATTTTGAGAATACATATACAATTATATTTAATTTTTTTGTATACTATAATACAAAATAATAAAAAAAAATTAACTTATACCAATACAATACAAAAGCACTGAAAATTTTATCAACGCAGGTGCTCAAATTGCTGTCCACAAATTTACACAGCTTTGAAGTCTACCTTTCACATTCGACAAACATTTTTGCACAAGTTTCTTTGTGCATTAATTTCTTGAAATGCATCTCTGATGTAATTTTTCAAATCACCAACACTTCGTGGTTTTCGACTATAAACTTTGTCCTTGAGTACCCCAAAAGAAAAAATCCATTAGGGGTAAAGTCAGGTGAACGTGCAGGCCATTCAATTTGACCTCTTCGGCCGATCCATTTCTCGGAAATGTTTCATCAAGATACTCACGGACTGCTCTTGAATATGTGGCTGGGCCCCATCTTGTTGGAAATAGAGGTCATGTGAATTAGGCTGTTGTTGTAAGTGTGGAACAACTTCATTCATTAGAATTTCGAGATACTTATCACCTGTGACTGTTCCATCAACAAAAATTGGTCCTAAAACACCAGAACTTGAAATACCACCCCAAACAGTGACACCAGGCTGGTTTAGTTGCTGCTCTAATGTTAAATGCATGTTCTCACTATACCAGTAAACACAATTATGTCGGTTAACATGACCTGATAATTTGAAAGAAGCCTCATCGGTCCACACAATGTTATCTAAAATTATTAGATTTCCTTCAATTTCGTTCAGCATGATCTCACTAAATTGCAGCCGCCTGTCTGGGTCATCCTCTAATAAGCCATGAATTAGCCGTGGACGATAAGCTTTCAACCCAATAGATTTCAGAATTCGTACCCACAAACACCATAGTTATAATGAACACCATAGTTATAATAATATAACACAAACCCTATTCAACCTACTGTCCACCTACTTTTGGTTCACCTGGTATATATATAATTAACTTTAATTTGAATTATTTGCTGGAAGGAAAATATTCGAAGCGTAAAGTTAAAATATAATAAAAGTGTTCTGTTATAGAAGCAAAATCAGTATACGATATGGTGACACTCTGCCTTGACTATCTGATTGTTACAGAATGATGGTGACCTACAGACCCGAAAGAGAGATGGAAATTAATGTCCTATCGGTACAGTTTGGAGAAAAAAATTCGCCTAGAAACCATTTCTAAAAAGCATAAAATACAGTGTATGTATTCTAAAGCTGCGCAGTTTTATGGGCTACATCGTAACCATGTCATAACACCGTTTCTCGTTGATCAGCGAAGGTAAACGGCACTGGGTTTGGAGAGTAGTTGGATGGGAGATCGTCCTCTACGCCCAGATTATGTAGCGACCCAAGGTTCGGATCCCACGTTAACTGTAGGTTCCTTCCATCACGTGACCTTAGACGTTACAAAGGTGATTAACCATGGATAAGAATTTACGGGTCCCACAGACCCAACACTCAATTCATTTCTGACCATTGATTTCCTACTAAGGTTAACCCTCAAATAATAGACACGGAAAAAATTTATATAAAAACCTTTGAAAACCTTTGGTTAGCTTCCGCCGAATTGTTCATTCTGACGAAGGTCAAGCTTTTCACTCCACCTTAGACCTACAATTTAACGTGGAATCCGAACCACGCCCCATCAGCAACCGAGCGTCTTAACCACTAGCCCACCCATTTATCTACCAACCACTTTCTTTATTGTGTGGAAGGATGAACAGCTGGGTTTTGCTGCGCGCCGGCTGCCGTCGGGTCTCGAACCCGGGGCCGATTGATTTGTAGTCAGCGACGCTAACCACTACACCGAGGCGCATATATATATATATATATATACACCACCACCGAGGCGCATATATATATATATATATATATATAGGGTGAGTCAAAAGTCTGGAAACATAGGAACTATGCTTTTCAATGCAAATATACATATATATTTATTTACATTGAAAAGCATAGTTCCTATGTTTCCAGATTTTTGACTCGCCCTCATATATATATATATATATATTATATACACACACACACACACACACACACCTCAGTCTAGTATATGGGAGTTAAACAACCTCATCATTACATTTTGGACAGTCTTATCAGACACCGTTTATAAGTAATTGGTAACTAATGTTTTTTTTTTTAGTGGCCACCTAAATTGAGAATAAATACCCAAACAAAAACAGAATATTAGTAATTTTAATGCATGTTAGAAATTGTTTCTTGACAATTTTTTTTTGCCACAAATTGTACCTGAAACTAACCAGAAATATAATAATAAAATATCTCTCCGTAATTATATTCAACAAATTTTTGCCGAATAAAAACGTTTTTTGATGCAAAATTATAAATTTTTTTTCAGTTAAATATAACGATGAAAATATAGAAAAATTACTTATAAAAGTAAATTTTCTTTATCGGATAATAATAAATAAAGTATATATATATATATATATAATATATATATATATATATATATATATAATATATATATATTATATATATATATTATATATATATGAAAATTATTTCACGAAGGTAACACGTGAAAAATATTTATGATGAATAAAACCACGAAGGAAAGAAACACAAAATGGTGCTCAAGGATGTCATTAGACGAAAGCGCTTGAGCACCATTTTGTGTTTCCTTTCCTTCGTGGTTTTATTCATCATATATATATATATATATATATACGGGTGCGGCAAAAATAACGCCCTTTTTAGTTTATTCTCTTTTATTGAAGGAAATAAATCATTACAGCATTTTAAGAGAAATAATAAGGTTTTTAAGAAAAATACAGCATTTTAAGAAAAATAATAAGTACTTTCTCAGTAAAAACTAAAAAATAACAAAATGATACAATATAAAACTAAAAAATTATACTGTATAAAACTATGAAGATAGAATTATTAAAAGGGCGTTACTTTGCCGCACCGGGTATATATATAGTATATATATATATATATATATATAATATATATATATAATAATATATATATAATATTATATATCTATTACTATGTATCTATATATATCTTTGGAGTTGGTACAACACTCTTTCTAATATATTTTCACTGTACAAATTGTCACTCGAGACCAGTGTATTAAGAGGTTAGTTTTCACTCTATCTTCCATTTCCTAATCTTCATTTATCCCAGCGTATATTGGATTTACTAATTTGTTGGTTATTTTTATTATGTGCCAATTAATTTTAAATATTCTATTATTACAACTACATTATGACTCCTTTTCAAGTTATATTTAAGCCTTCATTAATATAGGTTTCGATAATTAAGTGGGTATATGAAACATTTCGAAATGTTTCGGTGTTTAGGGCATTATAAGGGAAATTGTGTTCCAGTTTTGAGAGTACGTACGAGGTTTCTTACCTTCGTACGAAGTAATTCCTCATTTCACGAGTGATATTTAAAGAGATTTATTATACATACACACAAACTATGGCGACATTAATAGAAAAAGTAAAGATTCATTTTCGAGTCATTTAAAAATATATATTGAAATGTATGGTAAGAAACTGGAAATGTAAACATATGTCTTAATTACATCATAAAATCACGCATCATTCTTCACGAAACATCTTTCCGAGAACCTTTTTAAGAAAATCAAATGTAATTCAATTTTACAGTTTACAAAATTGGGTAGAACCATTTATGACATGCGCAGTTTGTTATATATTAAACTATTAATAAACATAGTTCTATATTTTACCCTTACGTTATACTGGTATATGGACTAAAATAGTATTGGAAATTTTCAAACTCAGAAACTTATTCAAAAAAAGAATAAATTTTATATATACAATTTCACGAGAGAAAGATAAGTGATCATCTTTTTTATACATTATCTCATAAACCATTTCTCATTCACGATGAAATGGTCACGATGACTTATTAGCTTACGACCGAAAACATTAATCAATTACTCGCACAAAGATACGAAGGTATCACCCTAACCTCGTTAACTCCGCTCATGTATATCAACTCCACATCTATTTACGCATTCGTTAATTACATCTACCTTTTACACGGTCTTCCTTCTCACGTACGTTATCTCTATTAAACATAATCTTCACAATTCTACCATTATTCGTTCTCTTCATATGACTGTACCAACGCAGCATCCATTTTCATCTCCAGTAATTTGTTTACTCCACACACCTCCCGAACATCTCCAGTGACGACAACGACTTCTGGCTTCTAGTTTGGTCAGTGAATAAAAACTGAGGTCGCAGCTAGGGTATGGTCGCTGCGAACGCTAGTTAAGAAGCATAAGAATAACTCAAAGCCACCAGAGCCCTTCCAAATCACCCTAAACACATCCTCTGGGTGTTTTACTCCATAACATTAGAAGTGTATGAGAAATCCTAGCTATTTATGAGGTTTCCCCTCAAATCACTCTTTGATCCATGAGCTCGTCATTCAGATTCATGTAAGGACCCTAGCTATTTACAGTAAATTAGCATTAGTCAGTGCCTTCAGTAGTCCTGTTCTTAACGTAAAAATTTAATGTTATCCCTAAGTTAACTGAAAACAATACACACTCAGTAAAGAGAACCTGTACCATCTTTTCTTATTCCCACTCTGCCAAGCGTCAACAGATGACCCATTGCTCGACACTTCTCTTTAATTACATCCCCTGCATTGAAAGAGACCTGTGTCTTTAACTGAAAAGAAAAAACGAAGAGCTAGAACGGACACATCAGTGACAACCCAAAGTAGGACCGCTCGGACACCGAGAGAACTACACATACTGCAGTAAGAGTAAAGCGCAAGCAAACTCGGAGTAATACTCAAGGGAGCATTGTAAATGCTAGGTAGGGTTAATGAGGGGCAGGGACCATCGTCTTAATGATGAGTTCAGCAAACCAACCAACACGTGACGTCATGCGCTTGAAAGAACAGAGAGTCGCCATTTGTAGCCGGTTTATTTGAATTTTGAACACTGAACTGAACGTTCGTGTGATAGAAAGAATTCTTTTCGTGATTTAATCTGTTAAATCTGTATATTTTACAGCTGAGTTGGATGAAGATTTTCAGGTGTAAAGTCTGAAATGTGCAACATTATAAGTCTCTAAAGGTGAGAATAAGTTAAAATAAGTTAAAGTTTAACAGAATTTTGAGAAGTTTGACGAACATTAGAAACATTTAAAATTTGACAACGTAAAAGTGTGAAAATGGAGGGCAAATGGGGGTTAAAATTTTAAGAACGTTAAAACGTTGAAAACTTAGTTAATACATTAAAACTTATTGTCAGAAGATTTGGAGATTTAACCCTTTAAGGACTGACGGTACAAATTGCTAACGTTTCAAATACACGTATTCATAACTTAACCATACAAAAAATTCAGGACTTAAAGGGTTAAGTTATTAGAGTTGTTACGAAATTTTGGAGGCTGCCACTGAGGTAAGGGTTATTATTTTTATTGGAGGAAATCTAGTGCGGTAATTGTGATTATATGATGTAGGAATGTGTATTTAATAAAATAAATTTGGTATAGGAGGCAACCAGCCCCTGGCATTATTTACAACAATCAATCAGCTTGGGGTTAATTCCTAGTTTGGAGGCGTCCTCTTAATACGCAAGGCATATGTATAAATATTATATTATTGGACAGGCAATGGTAATTGTCGCAAATGACATGGCCTGAAGTTGAAATCAAAAATACATTTTTCTAGTGTATTTTGGTGTACTCTGTTCAAATATAACCTTCATTTCCTGTGCAAATGGAAAGCAATATGATTATTTGTACATTACTTCGGAGTCGTATTTCTTCATTTCTGGTCATGTGAATACTGAATAGCAATATATTAACCAAAAATTGAAACCTAACTTAACCTAACAAGGGGCTCCCCCCTTGACCCCCACTAATAACCTGAAGTTCGTTCTGATATGACGAAATATGACTCCGAAATAATGTAAACAAATTCTTATTTTTTTACATTTGCACAGGAAATGAAGGTTATATTTGAACAAAGCACACCAAAATACAATAGGAAAATGTATTTTAAGGAAAGATATAAGGCCTAATAAACTAACCTTGAATTATTCTGTGGGTGGATAGAGAAGGGCAGCTTGCTTGAGGAAAGCATGAAGACGCTCCCGCTGTGGGTGCTCGTTAATAAATAAATAACGGGCGAAATACTGGGAATAGCGATGAATGAAAGACGTGTGAACGGCGCATAGGAAATGACATCACTATTTCCCTGTACAAATGGCACAAAATTATACTCGTCGGACCAAAAATGAGTGTATTTATGTATATATATTATTAGCATCATAATTTTCACTATTAATATGCATTTACACAAAAAATGAGTGACAAATTTGAGTAAAGGGACTAAAACTACTACATAAGTTACTTTGATATACAGGTCCAGCCCATGTCATTTAAAACATATTAACCGTAAACCATTCTTTAAATTTTGTCGATCCAATCACCCACCCCACACGCAAAATATAGAAAGAACATAGAGAAAAATCGGTATTTTTTTTAAGAGTAATGTACACTTGTAAAAATTTACCGAAAAATCAAAGCCAATGTTCCGAAATATGGACGAGACACGATCATTTTTCTGGGATATTTGGCCTGCGCATATTTTTCTAGGAGTTTTTTGAACCACGAAGAAAGTTTCTCTTTTCTTATTGCCGCTGTATCTCTCTATAATCCAGGATATTAATAGCAGCTAAGGGGTTTTATTATTATTAATGCCTGGTTTAGATCGAATAATGCCCGGGTTAAGTCGACTGATGCCCGAGTTAGGTTTAGTTAGTGTTATTTTATTTATTTGTCGGGTTCAAAATCCCAGCTGAGCCGTGAACGGCCAAATTCTAAAGGGCCAGTTCTACCTAAAGCCCAAGTTAAGCTAAATTAAAACTTACGGATTTGAGATCCTATTAGGTCCTACCTCAGGGTAACCTCAGGGTTGCTGACTCGATGCGGGCCTACCTTAGACCTTAGTTACATGAATTTAATGTAAACAAAAAGGGTACTATTTATGGTCTTCTTTCTCAACCTTGCAACAACAACGCAACCTGGACTATTGCACGGTGCAACAATCTTGTATCTAAACCAAACTGAATTGCAAGAGAGCTCTCTACAAGACCACACCCTGTACGTACGACATCCCACAAACGAGTAGAAAAGACGCGCAGCGCCCCAAAATGATGCCACCAGCGTCCCAAACACTGATGCCACAAGAGCCCAAAAATGCTAGCTCTTATTAAGTGAATTTTTCACTAACCTTACAATTATGAGATGGATATATACACACCTTAACTTAATATATACAAGCAATGCTGCATCAATCAGCTTAGTCATCATATCGCCTTGGGACAACAATGGTTCTTCCTCTTCTAGATTTTCTAACACTCCCCACCGAAGAGGCATTGTTGTAGTTACCTTCCGCAAGGTTAGCCAAGCCTTCTCCATGAGGCTGTAACTCAAATGTTTCATCTTGACTATCTGTGTTTTTGCTGATTTCTAAAGCATAGAGTTTTTGTATAGGTCTCTCTAACTTTCCTCCTGAAGTCTTTACCAGTGCAGATCTAACTAGATTGTCTTTGCCAACAAACAACTCTTCAATTATGCCAAGCTTCCAGCATTGCCTTGGTCTTTCATCCCCAATCATTACCACGTCTCCCACCTTGATACAATTTGCATTGGAGCCCTTTACCTTGCCTGATGGGTAATAATTGAGTTCTGGCAAGTATTCCATCTGCCACCTCTTCCATAACTGATCTTGTAGCTCTTCAAGGTACCTGAACCTTCTGGTTAACTCTCCTTGAGTGCTCTGGATAGGCTGCAAGTCTTCTGGCACACTGGGGCTTGATGTTAATCGTTTACCACAAAGAAAATGATTTGGTGTCAATGGCTCTGCATCCTGCATACTGTTGTAAACAAAAGTGATAGGCCTACTGTTCACCATTGCTTCTACTTTCACATAAAACAGTGCAGAATTCTTCTTTGCTCAAATGAGCATTAGCTAAAAGTTTCTTTAATGGACACTTTACACTTCTCACTAGCCTTTCCCAAAATCCTCCCCACCATGGTGCTCTCTCAACAATAACTCCCACTGTACCCCTTGGTGTGAAAGGTAGGATTGGAATCCTTCCTCTTTTAGCAAGGACCAAATTTCTTGGAGTTCCTTTGCAGCCTTTTTGAAGGTTTTTGCATTATCCGATATGATTTTATTTGGGAAACCCCTTCTGTTCACAAACCTTTTAAAGGCCAAAAGAAATACATCACTACTTAAGTTGCTTACCAACTCCAAATGGATTGCTCTGGTGGTAGCACAGGTGAAAAGATATATAAACCTTTGTTAGACTCCCCTCGCTCATACACATAGACTGGCCCTGCAAAGTCTACTCCCACTACATCAAATGGGGCAGTATAGACACACCGTTCTCTTGGAAGTGGAGCCACCTTTTCATAATAAGGCTTTGCACTCCAACGCTTGCAAACCACACATTTATGCAAGACCTTTTTTACTACTTGTCTAATTTTGGGAATCCAAAATTGTTGTCTAATCTCTATTATCACTTCTCTAACTCCCGCATGTAACAGCTTATGATGAGTATCCAGGATCAAAAGGCCCACAAAGTGCCCCCAGAAGGTAGCAAAATTGGATGTCTTTTTCCTCTGGAAGCCCAGAAAACTGTAGTCTACCTCCTACTCTCAATAAATCCTGATCCAAAAACATCCAAACCCTTGAGCGCAGAATGTGTTGGTAGAACCTGTAATGGATGGCTGGTGAGCAATTCTCTCTCTCCACCAAATTTTTCCTTCTGCATATATACCACCCAGTATTTCCTGGCTTGCTGAATCTCATTACTGTTCAGAATTCCTTCCCTTCTTGTTTCTCCCTTAATGTTGTTGGTAAATCTATAAACCCATGCTGTCACTCGTAACAATCTTTTCAGACTGCTAATGTCCTCAAGCCTCAATATGGGGTCCTGCTGCATAACTTGACAACTGTTCACAGCGCATTTTCTCACCTCACTCACCCATGCTTCTTCAGCCTCTCCTACAATAGGCTGATTAGAAGGCCAGTTTTCACTTCCAAGTTTTAGCCACTCTGGCCCATTCCACCACAAACTTGACTGTGAAAGATCTTTCACTGAAATTCCTCGTGTTGGTAAATCAGCGGGGTTTTGGATGCCTGGACAATGCTTCCATTGCTTGGGATCTGTGTGCGCTTGAATTTCCTCCACCCTATTGGCAACAAATGGTTTCCATTTCCTTGCCTGACTTCTTAACCAGTGCCAAACTATAGTGGAGTCTGTCCAATAATAGCTTGGAATTTCATAGAGGGCCAAAGACTTTCGCACTGTAATTGCAAGCCGACTAGCAATAACGGCACCCATCAATTCCAACCTTGGAACCGAAAGCCTTTTCAAAGGTGCTACTCTGCTCTTTGCAGCAACCAACCTGCAACTTACTTCCTCTTGCAATGCGCCTCTTATATAAATACAAGTTGCATAGGCTTCCTCACTTGCATCACAAAAGATGTGCAGCTCCAAATTGTCTGGACTATTGTTCAACTCTCCAAAGTACCATCTTGGGATTTCAATGTCTCCAAGATGTGCCAATTCTTTGAACCAATATTTCCACCTTACCACCATATGATCAGGTAACTCTTGGTCCCAACCAAGTCCAATTTCCCAGAGGCTCTGAAACCAAATTTTTGACTTTATCACAAATGGAGCCAGGAATCCAAGAGGATCAAAGACCTTTGAAGCCAAACTAAGAGCTGTACGTTTTGTCCACCTTGTCTCATTCTCAGCCAGCTCTACTAAAGATTTCCCATGGAAGGTAAACAAATCATCATCTTGCTGCCAAACAATGCCTAGCACCTTTGCATCTATTGCCCACAACTCCTTAATACCAGAATCCTCAATACTTTCTGCTGCATCAGGTACTACACAGGAATGACTCATAAACTCTTGTAATTGCGAATGATTGGTCTGCCATTTTCTAAGCTCCATGCCAGCCTCCCTCATTATAGCTCTAGCCTCCATGAATATCTGTTTAGCCATTTCTGTATTATCCACGGAACACAGCAAATCATCAACATAAAAATTCTTCCTTATGTGTTCAATAGTGTTAGGATAGACTTCAGAATATTTCTTAAAATGGTACTGCATAGTAGCTGCCAACAGAAATGGACTAGAGCTGAGGCCAAACAACACTGACTTCATTCTATATGCTTGAACCTTAGGTTCATTTTCCAACAAGTCTTTCGTATCCACCCACAGATACCTTACTGCATCTCTGTCCTCTGGTTTTAACTTTATCCGCAAAAAGGCTTGCTTCACATCTGCAGTCAATGCTACTCTACCAAACCTGAATCTCGGTAACAAGGAAAATAAATCTGCATTTAAATTTGGCCCAGCATCCAAACAGTCATTCAAGGACACACCACCTTTGTCCTTGGCTGAGCCATCAAAAACTACCCTCAGTTTGGTGGTAGTTTTGTCTCGCCGTACCACTGCATGGTGTGGCAGATAATGTGCCTCCTGGCTCACCAGCTCACCTTGCACCCTTTCAGCATGGCTCTCCCTTACATAACTTAGGATGGCCTCATCGTATTCAATTAACAACAACTCATTTTTTCTTAGCCTGTACAATGAAGTCTCCAACCTCCGATTAGCTAGCTGAAGGTTTGAACCGGGTTTGCAAGAATCCTTCCATGGTAGGCCAACTTCATAGCAACCATCTCTAAACCCAATCCCTTTTCAAATTGCTCTAAAACATCATTGTTCACTGTACTTGCCTGGTTGTCCTTTATGCCAATAGATTAAAGTTCCCAAAACGCTTTCAAATGCCTTTCCAGACCATGGCTGTTCTCCTCAATCTTAACAAAAAGAGCCTTAATTTCATTCATTGCAATAGCTACCATGTAGCATCCAGCCTAGCTTACTTTCAATAGCTACCGGGCCTTGAGATGTACGGACAATATTACCAGTGATGAAGTCCCAATAATAGTCAGCTCCAATCAAAAGACTAATATCTTCTGTTCCCTCAAACTTATTATTGCCCAAATTAATTCCTTTAACTTGCAATTCTTGGACACATGCCATATCTAAACAAGTAGTGACTGGAGCACAAAGTTCCTCAATCTCTACAGCTTGGACCTTGATAGTGGGACTTTGCGGTAACAACCCTTTAACCAGAACTTCTACCTTCTTAAATTTGGTTCGGTTTTGAACGGAACCCCCAAACCCAGAAATTCTTAAATTTTCCTCTTAAGTTCTTTAAACTTCAATTTTCTGGAAATTCTGGTCTTAATAAAACTACACTGGCTACCACTATCAAACAACACTCTTACAGTAGCTTCTCCCTCATTCCCAATTAATAAGGCTGCAGTTGTTTGCAATAATCCCCCTTTACTTTTACTCCCTTGCATAGCAGTGGCATGTGCCACTGATGTGTCTACTTCTGGGGTAGGCCTACTAAGAGTGTTTTCACACAATAATGGCTGATGCCTACCATGACATTTTTTGCACAAAATTTTAAACTTACAAAACCTTGCTCTATGACCTTTCAAAAAAACATTTAAAACATGCTGTGGACTTAGTTACCCTGTCCTTTCTCTCCTCAAAGGGTAAGGCCTCAGCCACCTCACATTTATATGACTTGTGGTTGCCTTCGCAAAATATGCATTCCTTGATTCCCTTTAATTTATTCTCAGAGGAGGCATGTAGAGCTGACACTGTACCTGGGCTATTCCTTTTTGTGGAAACTTTGGTGCTGTGCCTGCCTTTGTCCCCTTGTTTACCATCCCACTGTGCAAACTCAACTCCCTCTCGTCTTGCTAATTCTGTGCCTAAAAGACTTAACATCTGCTGAAGGGGGATGTCCACATGTTCTGCAGAGTGTCCCCTACTTAATTCAAGCAAAATTGAGCTAGGCAATTTAGACTCCAGTGTAGGAACCAACATTATACCATACTTTTCCATTCCTACACCCAAGTTGTCCAGGGACCTAGTTCTAATTTCAAATTCATCATATAACTGCTGTAACTCCTTGACACTATTAGGATTATTAACAGGAGGTATAGCTAAAAGTGCACGGAGGTGGCTTTTAATTAAGATCTCTGGCTTACCAAACCGTTTCTTTAATATATCCCAAGCCACATTATAATTAGCCTCTGTTAATCCTAATCCTGCTATAGTCTTTGCTGCCTCCCCTTCCAAGAGGGACCGCAAATAATTAAACTTCTCCACGGCACTTAACACTTGACTAGAATGAACTGCTGATTGAAAAACTGTCTGCCCATCCTTGCCATTCCTGAATACTCCCAGAAAATGTTTTGAGTACAAGCCTCGGTAATTGAACTACAGATCTGTTAACCTTAACTTCACAAGCATCATTTGTTGAGTGTTGTGTTTCATTATTAGACCTGGTCTCTAACTGTACTGAGCTGCTAAACTCTTTTGCTCGGAGGCCTACGTTAATTATATCATCAATAATCTCTTCAAAGTAAATTATGTTATTTTCTATTTCATCCTCTTCTATAAGAGCCTCAATTTTAACATTTACCTCACTTAGAGCAACCTTTTTAGTTTCTAATATGGAAAGCTTGCGCAGTCACTAAGCGTAAATCCTCTTGCGCTATGGCAGAATCTATAGTGGCAATGACCTTTGTAATTAGACCTTGTAGGCGCTTCTCCTTTTATAAATTTGTTCAATTCAGATGCACTCATCTTCAATGCAAACAACAATTGGGCTCAATACCAAATGAGCTGAATTGGCAGAAATACTTAACCAAACTGATCAAACGCAAATTTTACTTTCAAATAAACTGAATTGCTAGGTGGGGTACTAACCAACACCAGTATGGAATACCAAATTTTCCACCCAAGTAACTGGCGCACTGGTCTGCAACCTTCGCCTACGAATAATAAACCAAATTAACCAAACTGGTAAAATGTAGGCCAAAACAACGACAGACGACTGGCCAAGTTTAGCAATTGGGCGACCAACTTTCTACCCTGGGACCTTAATTAAAAAATAACCCAAAATTAACCAAACCGGTAAAATGTAGGCCAAAACAACGACAGACGACTGGCCAAGTTTCGCAATTGGGCAACCAAACTTTCTACCCTGGGACCTTAATTCAATAATAACCCAAATTAACCAAACCGGTAAATGTAGGCCAAAACAACGACAGACGACTGGCCAAGTTTAGCAATTGGGCGACCAAACTTTCTACCCTGGGACCTTAATTCAATAATAACCCAAAATTAACCAAACCGGTAAAATGTAGCCAAAACAATGACAGACGACTGGCCAAGTTTAGCAATTGGGCGACCAAACTTTCTACCCTGGGACCTTAATTCAATAATAACCCAAAATTAACCAAACCGGTAAAATGTAGGCCAAAACAACGACAGACGACTGGCCAAGTTTAGCAATTGGGCGACCAAACTTTCTACCCTGGGACCTTAATTCAATAATAACCCAAAATTAACCAAACCGGTAAAATGTAGGCCAAAACAACGACAGACGATTGGCCAAGTTTCGCAATTGGGCGACCAAACTTTTACCCTGGGACCTTAATTCAATAAAATCAACCCGTCTAGGCCTAACTTGGGCTACAATTTGCACAATCAGAACTTTGCCGAAAAATAGTCACTGACTCAGTCTTGGGGTAGAATCCGGTTCTGAAGGACCATGTTATTTTATTATTTTCGGGTTCAAAATCCCAGCTGAGCCGTGAACGGCCAAATTCTAAAGGGCCAGTTCTACCTAAAGCCCAAGTTAAGCTAAAATTAAAACTTACGGATTTGAGATCCTATTAGGTCCTACCTCAGGGTAACCTCAGGGTTGCTGACTCGATGCGGGCCTACCTTAGACCTTAGTTACATGAATTTAATGTAAACCAAAAAGGTACTATTATGGTCTTCTTTCTCAACCTTGCAACAACACGCAACCTGGACTATTGCACGGTGCAACAATCTTGTATCTAAACAACCAAACTGAATTGCAAGAGAGCTCTCTACAAGACCACACCCTGTACGTACGACATCCCACAAACGAGTAGAAAAGACGCGCAGCGCCCCAAAATGATGCCACCAGCGTCCCAAACACTGATGCCACAAGAGCCCAAAAAGCTAGCTCTTATTAAGGAATTTTTCACTAACCTTACAATTATGAGATGGATATATATACACCTTAACTTAATATATACAAGCAATGCTGCATCAATCAGCTTAGTCATCATATCGCCTTGGGACAACAATGGTTCTTCCTCTTCTAGATTTTCTAAAGTTAGGTTCTTTTCCACCTCGCAACGTCACAAATAAATTTCCAATCCAATGGTGTAACTCTTGTGCATGTGCAATAAAATTTCAAAGGACGCCTCTAAACTAGGAATTTAACTTTAGACAGTTTGAAGCGCCAGGATAAACGTAGCCAAGGCTACACGATCAACTTCGTCGCTGCGTCAGAGTTGCAAGGTGTCGAGCGACATAATCGTAGTGGCTGTTGCGAACTATATGGGCTGCGACAAGTCGCTACGAATTCTTTGTTTTTAGTGCCACGTTGCAGTGACGCTGTGACAAAGTCGCTCGTGTAGCCTACCAAACTTAGAACAATTCAACGCAACTGGATGCAACAGAGATTGTAGCAGCTACTGTCTGCCGTGTGACTTGCCCCATAGGAAACACAGTACCTATTCTTCGCAATTTGTCGTTACAACTTCGTCGTAACGACAAAGTCGCTCGTGTAGCCTTGGCCTTACTGTCGACAGTTTACCATCGCTGAGACCTTCTCTCACTCAGTTGGTTGCAAAAGCTGGGGTAGGCTCTCTATCATGTAATCTCGGCCTGAATTTTTAGTTTTAAGGGTGTAATAGACGAGTAAATAGGCTGCGAGCTTCTAATTACTGAAGCGAGAGACTGGGATTGCGTACATTTTCTGAAATTTTTATATTAAAATTTATCTGGTGTATTATATTTAAGTTAATTATAAGGTATTATTTTGATTAGATTTAAATCAGACCGTTTATTATTCCTTTCTTCAGTTGTGATCCTAACCCTCCATTGTGCCCATCGTAGTGTCAGGGATTAAAACCCCTCGGTTAACCTTTAATCCCTATCCATTATGAAAGTTCCGTTAGCAATACCCTGGGGTACCAGTACCCCTGGAAGGGTTTGAGAGTTAAGGGCGCATTAAATCTGCATAAAGCTGGGGGACTATCGAACTGGAATTATTCAGTTTGTGAAAACTATAACTTCCATTAAAATACGGCTCCAGACCAAACTGTCAACAATCATCAATTGCGTACCAACAAAACTGGTAAAAACAATGAATTTTGTCGTTTTAAAACTTGTTTCGTAATTAACAAGTGATTTTGGTTTTCAAATATATATTGGTAAAAGGTTTTATATATGCTAATGAATATATCATTTTAAAAATTAAAGTTTAAGCGTACCAACGAAGTTTGAACACTAGACTGACTTTTGGCGTTTTAAAAATGTTTCCTAGCTAATCTACTTAGGCTCATTTCTTAGCCTAAGTCCTTGAAATTGTTTTTCCTTATTAAATTTCATATTGATTGATGCTCATTACGATCTTCGTGATTTCCTTCCAATTATGGAGCTTGTCAAATCTGGGACTACTTAATGGTCCTAATTTCTCTATGGGAAGGAGGCACACTGTGTCGAAAGAAACCAAAGTGGTTACCAAATATATATCTTTTAATTAAGCACATCGTGCAAATGTAAAACAAACGTAACTCTATTTCAGGGAATTAAATAGTGTAACTTATGTTAACCTTTCTACAGGTTAGTTATCAATGTCACATTACGTCAAAAACACTCCTATTTGTCAAGCAAAATATCTTTAAGTACCAGTAAGAAATTGGCGGTGGAGAGAGCCAAACTTATCGTAATTCGTAAGCACAGGTTTGACAAGTACTATTTGAAAAGAATTCACGTAGAAATCCGTAATTGGTATCAAGTGCCAAGGAATTTAACAAGAAAAAACATCTTTTCAGGCTTAAAACAAAAACGCTTCATTAAGAGATTTTTTTAACAATCGCAATTTATTCGCAATACAAGTTTGGATACTTCGGCTATCTTTCAGCTGTACAATGAAAGAAGGAAGATGGGTGAAGTATGGGCACTTGTACTTTGAATGAATATTAAACAACTTTCTTCTGAGCTGATAAAACTTTTACTTCTACTGTTATTGAAAATATTTATATTGTCAGTTTCATATTTTGTTATATAATCAAACTCTACCTATACCTAGCTACTCATAATATTTCAGACACCGAATCGAGTTGCAGCTGATAAGCTTGTGAAAGAAAATGAAAAATAATTCATTTTAATGACTAACTCCAGTATTCGGAATAAAGGGCGGATCTAGGCTTTTCAGTAAAGAGATTCCAAAGAAAAAAGGCCACCCCGTAAAATAAAAAGGGCGCAGTACTAATTTTTTTTAAGACTGCCAATGAGCAAGTGTAAAATCAGTTGTATTGTTTTATTAGATCAGTCTCATTCAAATATGATGCAAAATAAGTCTAATTTGAGTACAACAGTTATCACAACTTTTCAAACAATTACAAATGTCTTTCCAATTAAAAGAACTATCAGAATAAGATGAAGATAAAAATAGTGATATGGCTGCACCAATACAAAGGGCACCTATGAAAACCAATTACGACGACAAATTTGGAAGTACAATTTGTACGGATAAAGACTCAAAATAGAATTTGAATAAAATAAGTTAACTAACCATGATCTATTCACAAAAACAATTTTTCAGAGGCATACACATCATTCAAATAGGGCACATGCACTTGAAAAAAGGGCACTTAAAAGAAATTGAGGGGGTCTGGACGTCGCTGACCCCCCTCTAGATCCGCATATATATATATATATATATATATATATATATATATATATATATATATATATATATATATGGGGGATGAATTTCACAATTAAACACGTGAAATGAATGAATGCTGCAAATCCACAAGGAAAAAGAAAAACTATTCCAAAGCCTTTCGTGTATTCAGAGCTACACCTCGTCAGGGAATGAAGAGAGAAGGCAAGATGCCCATAAATATATACAACGTAGCGGAAACCAAAGCAATTAGCACATACTTAACAAGAGTTAATGAGGCAAAAGGAATTTTAACAAGATTGTCAATTTTATACATTCCCGCACTGTTGTTGAAATTTTTAAAATTAATAAATGCACATTCTAGAATATTTTTTTCTATTATATATCTGTTTTCAACAAGCGGTTTAGAACGATCCCACTTGATGCTATGATTACAGCTATACATATGGTTAAACAAAGCATTGGAATTATTAGCTGTTCTACACGCATATTTATGCTTTTACCCTAATATCTAACATTTTACCCGTTTGGCCTATATATACTGAGTTACATTGTGTACATCCAATCGAATACACACAACCAATAACATTTTCCGAGCTATTCTTTATTAGGCGTGATTTAACAGTATTATTATACTTAGACTACACTGATGCCAATTGCTTTAAGTAAAGTCGGAAGATATTGAAAATTAACATGGTAAGTATGAAAAAACTATATAGGGTTATGGGTTGATTGCCTGTGCCCTCATCCGCTGAAAATTTCCAGCAGATTTCAGTGGAGGGTTACCGACAAAAGCCCTATGCTTTTTCGTTAGAGAGTTATGAATATGTAGGTGTTTAAAGGACCTTTTTATATTTAAGTGATTACGGTAATTCTAGCGTCGGGATTTGCGCGACGTACAGTATACTAGAATGAAAATAATTTGCCTCACCTTATTTTTGTTGGGTCTTTGTTTGCTTCGATGTAGGGCGTTACGATCATCTTCGGTGTAGGGCCGCCACGATCGAGTTTCGCGACGAATTTACTTAAGGTAATTAATATAGGCAGTCACTATATAAACCCCTGAAGGAATAGGCCTATCCTTTTAGTCATTAGGTTTTATATTATAAGGAATTCACTCAGAACTAGAGGGGGGACAAAGACATCCTCCCAGTTTAAAGCTTCGCTGTAACATAAACAGCCCTGAGAGCCGTTCCTTGGTTCTGGTGTATTATTTGCCGAACTAGCATGATTTTGTTGTGTCTACTACCTTTTGGTAGACTAAATAATAAATTGGGTTTTCTTGTTGCTATGTGGGCTGATTCATATACAGGTTCTTTGTACGTATGGCAATTCAATTATTTCATTCCCAATAGGCTATGTCGCCAATCCCGAGGCAATTTTGTATAGATATTTAATTCAATTAATTAATAATTTATATTTAATTATGAAATAAATGTACCACATATGATACCATGTTGTGAGTGCGTATAGTTTTTCCATATACTGGGGGGGGCCGGAGAAAAATTTGTATGTTATAGATCAAAATTTTTTGATAAACTGTGTAAACCATGTAAATGGATTGAAAAGAATGAAGTAGAAATTTAGGAAGAGAGAGGTTACTCAAGACCTATTCAAATATGAAAGTTCAAGAGGCCAACTTCTCAAGTTTAGTTAAAGTTATGTCAATCAGTTTGACTCCCTTTAGGTATAGGAAATTTATGGGATTAAAGTAAAGTTATTAAGCATTTTAACTTTGCTCAGTTTGTGTAAGTTTTATAAGTCACCAGTCTTAATTTTTTCTTGTAAAAGTTTTCTGGCTTTCAAAGCAGTCTTTCTTTGAGGCCTGTCTGGTTTAGTCTGAGTTACATCAGGCACATTGAGAGATTCCTCCCCAATAGTATCCTGATCCATCCTTTGGGGTAATGGTTCTAATTTAGCCCCACACTCCAAAGGATATAGTAATGTGATATCTCTGGTGGTTTCACCAGTTGCTGTTTTCAGTTTTACAACCCTGGTAACTTCGTCTTCACCAGTTTTGAGTTCCAAGACTTTTCCCATTGACCAATGTTGTCTTGGTGTCTTGTCATGTATCAACACAATGTCCCCAATTTTGACTGAATCATTCCAACTTTGTTTTGTTAATTGTTTATGTCTTTCTCTAAGACTTGTTAAGTATTCTTCTCTCCATTTTGTTATAAATTGAGTCTTGATTTGTGTCAAATGTTGGTATTTTGTGTTGAGTTCTTTGTGTCCTATTTCCCAATCTGGATCCTCTGTACTGTTATGTTCAGATTCTGGTAACATGTTTACTGTTTCTCCCTTAATTAGGTGGTTTGGTGTGGAGAGGTTCTGGCTCATTAATACCATCTCCCACATAAGTTAATGGTCTGTTGTTGACAACATTTTCAATTTCTGACAGAATAGTCATGAGTTCAAAAAGTTGTAGATGTTTTGTCCCAATAGTCTTTTTAAGGCAGTTCTTTACAGTTTGTATGTTTCTTTCCCAAATTGAACCATACCATGGTGTATTAACAGGAATGTACTTCCAGGTTATGTTGTGTTTGGTTAAATGAGTTTGTACTGTTTCACTGTCACAAATCTGATGAATAATTCTTTCACCAGATTTGAAGTATGTGGCATTGTCTGACCATATAGTTTTGGGTACAGAATTGTGTGCACAAAATCGTCTGAAAGCAGCAATAAAAGCTTCTGCTGTCAGATCTTCTACTATGTCTAGACATATGGCACGTGTGGCAGCACAGGTGAAGAGTACAATGTACACTTTGTATTCCTTTGAATCCATTTTGTCTCCAAAACTCACATTTACCGCTCCAGTGTAGTCAATACCCGTGGTTTCAAATGGCCGAGTAAATGTTACTCGTTCCACAGGTAGGTCTGGAGGGCTTGGGGTCTTAAAGGGTCGTGAATGGATACGTTTACAAGGAATGCATGTGTTTAAAATTTTCTTTGTTTCAGTTCTACCCTTTGGTAGCCAGTAAGTTTTTCTCAGCTCTGTCAGGGTTTGTGGGACTCCCATGTGGTGTATTTTGTTGTGGGTATCCCTGATGATGAGTTTTGTGAAGTGATTTCTCCTTGGAAGAAGAATTGGGTGCTTAGAGTTGTAAGTCAAAGTTGACTTGTTAAGCCTTCCTTTACACCTTATCAGACCCTCTGTATCCAGGTACAGATTTAGATCCATGACAAGTGAAGGAATACCTTTGTTTAATGTGCTACTGGACCTAAGATACTTCAACTCCTTGTCAAATTCTGAAGCTTGTATCTGTTTGAGCCAGTATTTTGTTGCAGTTTCTGTTAAGTTAGAAAAGGCTTTCTGAGGACAGTGTTTGAGAAGGTAGCTATTGACAAACTTGCAGCAATAGACTGTAATTCTCAAGAGTTTGTTTGGTCTGAATAAAGGTGATAGTCAAATATAGGTTTGTCCTCAGTGATCTTTTCAGTTGTTGTAGAGTTGAGTGTGAGGTTAACTACTTTGGCTGGCCAAAGATCCTCACATGTTAGCCATTCGGGCCCTTCATACCAGATTTTATTTGTTTTCAACAGCTTGTAAGAGAGCCCTCTTGTCAAAAAGTCTGCAGGATTCTCTTTTGTTTTTATGTACCTAAATTTGATACCAAGGTTTGTGTTTGCAGTTTTGATTTCTGTTAGTCTGTTTTTCACAAATATGTTTTTGCAAGAAGTTGTTCTGTGTTGGTCACCCATGTTAGACAAATTTGACTGTCTGTCCTTAAGTAAATGTTTGTTATGTCAACTTCTTTATACACTTGTGAAAGAAAGTTTGCTGTTTTAACTCCCAATGAGACAGCTAATAATTCAAGTTGTGGTACAGTTTTCTTTTGGTTTAAGGGTGCCACTTTTGCCTTTGAATAAACCAAGTTACTTTCATTTTCACTTGTTAAATAGGCACAACACCCTAAGCTTGTGTGCTGGCATCTGTAAAAATGTGTAGTGTTTGCGATTTCAATCTGTAGCCAGCACATCTTGGTACGTAGATGTCTTGAACTTTGTTCAAGTCTGTGGCTAATTTTTTCCAATGAAGTTGGTCTTCCACTGAAAGTGGTTCATCCCAATCAATTTTCTTTTTCCATAAGTCTTGCAAAAGGGTTTTGGATCTTATGGTTGCTGGTAAATATAATCCAATGGGGTCGAAAATTTTGGATGATTCTGAAAGCACTTGTCTTTTTGTATCGGCATTTGGATTTAAGTTATAACTCTTTGTGCAAAGAGTGTCATCGTGTTCGAATTCTGTTTTAAAAACCAAAGCATTCCAAGTGTTTTCGTGTAATTGTTTGGTTCAATGTTCCCATTGTTGTCTTTTGTTATTTGTTCATTTAATTTAGGAGAATTAGAAAGAGTTTGTACTGTATTCAAACCTCCTACCACTTCAGACTAGTCAATACCCGTAGTTTTAGTGGAGTAAATTTACTCCTCCACAGGTAGATCTGGAGGGCTTGGGGCTTTGAATCCTGTACTGTTTTTGTGTTGTTTGGCCTATGGCCAAGGGAGGCCACAAGACCCTTTTTGTTTGGTCTCTGGCCAAAGGAGGCCACAAGACCCTTGTTGTTTGGTCTCTGGCCAAGGGAGGCCACAAGACCCTTGTGTTGTTGGGCTATGGCCAAGGAGGCCAAGCCCTTGATGAATATGTTGGGCTATGGCCAAGGTAGGCCATCAGCCCTTGATGAATTTGTTGGGCTATGGCCAAGGTAGGCCAAGCCCTTTGATGAATTTGTTGGGCTATGGCCAAGGTAGGCCATCAGCCCTTTGATGAATTTGTTGGGCTATGGCCAAGGTAGGCCAAGGCCCTTTGATGAATTTGTTGGGCTATGGCCAAGGTAGGCCAAGCCCTTTGATGAATTTGTTGGGCTATGGCCAAGGTAGGCCATCAGCCCTTTGATGAATTGTTGGGCTATGGCCAAGGTAGGCCATCAGCCCTTTGATGAATTTGTTGGGCTATGGCCAAGGTAGGCCATCAGCCCTTTGATGAATTTGTTGGGCTATGGCCAAGGTAGGCCATCAGCCCTTTGATGAATTTGTTGGGCTATGGCCAAGGTAGGCCATCAGCCCTTTGATGAATTTGTTGGGCTATGGCCAAGGTAGGCCAGCCCTTTGATGAATTTGTTGGGCTATGGCCAAGGGTAGGCCATCAGCCCTTTGATGAATTTGTTGGGCTATGGCCAAGGTAGGCCATCAGCCCTTTGATGAATTTGTTGGGCTATGGCCAAGGTAGGCCATCAGCCCTTTGATGAATTTGTTGGGCTATGGCCAAGGGTAGGCCATCAGCCCTTTGATGAATTTGTTGGGCTATGGCCAAGGTAGGCCAAGGCCCTTTGAAGTAGAGTAGTTTGTTTGTACGTGTCACTGTCTAACCATATAATTTTTGGCACAAATTATGTGCACAGAATCAGAGCGCAGCAATAAAAGCTTTTACTCTCCGATCCTTGGTTATGTTTAGACAGGTTTTTGTGTTTGAGACACATTGAAAGAGTAGTGTGTGTGTGTGTGTGTGTGTGTATGTGTGTGTGTGTGTGTGTGTGTCATTCCTCCGAATCCAGTTGGTCTTCAAAACTTGGATTCACCACTCCAATGAAATTAATACCCGTAGTTATGAATGAGTAAATGTTGTATATCCTACAGGTAGGTCTGGAAGGTTTGGGGTTTTGAAGGAATCCAATCTGTTTGCAAGGAATGTATGTGTCTGTTAATGAAATCTGTTGTGTTTCTTCTTTTAAAAGAAGAATTGGATGTTTGAAGTCGTATGTATATATTTATATACTGTACCGTACGTGTGTGTGTGTGTTTGTTGATGAAATCTGTTGTGATTCTTCCTTTAAAAAGAAGAATTGGATGTTTGAAGTCGTATGTATATATTATATACGTACCGTACGTATGTGTGTGTAAATGTGTACAGTATTTGTTATAGGGTTTTATTTTTTGGTTTTGGGTTAGGTTAATCAATTTGGTGAGTAAAGACCCTCAAACGTTGCATTTGAGACCCTTATATCAAGCCTGTGTCTGTTTTATGCCTATATGTCAAATAGGAATTGGAATAGGTTTGGGCCTATATTGGTCAAATAGGAATTGGAATAGGTTGGGCCTATATTGGTCAAAATAGGAATTGGAATAGGTTGGGCCTATATGTCAAATAGGACGGTGTGCTATGTCAAATAGGACTTCGTAGGTTGGGCCTATTTCAAATAGGACTTGGAATAGGTGGGCCTATATGGTCAAATAGGACTTGGAATAGGTTGGGCCTATATGTCAAATAGGACTTGGAATAGGTTGGGCCTATATGTCAAATAGGACTTCGAATAGGTTGGGCCTATATGTCAAATAGGACTTTCGAATAGGTAATAGGTTGAATAGGGTCACGAATGGTGTTAGGTGGGTGTAGGTTGGATTTGTGCAATTGCTTTAGGTCTTTGTGATTTAACAGATCTGAGTCGAATTTTGTGATGTTACATTCGAGTCGAATTTTGTGATGTTACAGTTCGAGTCGAATTTTGTGATGTTACAGTTCGAGTCGAATTTTGTGATGTTACAGTTCGAGTCGATTTTGTGATGTTACAGTTCGAGTCGAATTTGTGATGTTACAGTTCGAGTCGAATTTTGTGATGTTACAGTTCGAGTCGAATTTTGTGATGTTACAGTTCGAGTCGAATTTTGTGATGTTACAGTTCGAGTCGAATTTTGTGATGTTACAGTTCGAGTCGAATTTTGTGATGTTACAGTTCGAGTCGAATTTTGTGATGTTACAGTTCGAGTCGAATTTTGTGATGTTACAGTTCGAGTCGAATTTTGTGATGTTACAGTTCGAGTCGAATTTTGTGATGTTACAGTTCGAGTCGAATTTGATGTTAATGATCTTATGAGTAAGTTAAATTGCTGAAATAAATTTTATAACCTACACCACAGGTTCAATTATAATTTAGTGTTTTTAGTTAGATAGGCCTTGAGTGTAAAGATAAGGCCTACTTTAAGAGGTAGGCCCATTATGTAGGTAAAGTAGGTGGGCCTACTAAATAGGCCTATTTGTTGGGCCTACCAAGTAGGCTTATGTTTGGGCCTTTATTTTATAGGACCTCAAATGAGTTAAGCCTGTTAAAATTAACAAGGCTTGTTTTTAGTTTGAAGAGTAGGACCTATTAAATAGGTTTAATGTTGTGGGCCTATTATTTTTAGGACCTAAAATAAGTTATGCCTGTTAAATGAACAAGCCTTTGTTTTCGATTAGTGTAAAGGTAAAGGAATCGGTTCCAGTTGAATAGGCCACCATATGAAAACTATAGTGGGGTTATGGTTGAAATTAGGGTTAGGCCAATGAGTAAGCCTAGCCACCGCGTGTGTCAGTGTAAATTGTAGAGGGGTTAGTTCCCCATACACCGGGCCACCATTTGAAAAAACTATATAGGGTTATGGGTTGATTGCCTGTGCCCTCGTCCGCTGAAAATTTCCAGCAGATTTCAGTGGAGGGTTACCGACAAAAGCCCTATGCTTTTTCGTTAGAGAGTTATGAATATGTAGGTGTTTAAAGGACCTTTTTATATTTAAGTGATTACGGTAATTCTAGCGTCGGGATTTGCGCGACGTACAGTATACTAGAATGAAAATAATTTGCCTCACCTTATTTTTGTTGGGTCTTTGTTTGCTTCGATGTAGGGCGTTACGATCATCTTCGGTGTAGGGCCGCCACGATCGAGTTTCGCGACGAATTTACTTAAGGTAATTAATATAGGCAGTCACTATATAAACCCCTGAAGGAATAGGCCTATCCTTTTATAGTCTTAGGTTTTATATTATAAGGAATTCACTCAGAACTAGAGGGGGGACAAAGACATCCTCCCAGTTTAAAGCTTCGCTGTAACATAAACAGCCCTGAGAGCCGTTCCTTGGTTCTGGTGTATTATTTGCCGAACTAGCATGATTTTGTTGTGTCTACTACCTTTTGGTAGACTAAATAATAAATTGGGTTTTCTTGTTGCTATGTGGGGCTGATTCATACGTACCAGGTTCTTTGTACGTATGGCAATTCAATTATTTCATTCCCAATAGGCTATGTCGCCAACCCCGAGGCAATTTTGTATAGATATTTAATTCAATTAATTAATAATTTATATTTAATTATGAAATAAATGTACCACATATGATACCATGTTGTGAGCGCGTATAGTTTTTCCATAGTAAGGTAGGCTAAGGATATTTTTACGCTCAAATTCCTTTACAGTTACATTATTATAATACCTATTCTTGGCTTTCCTAAGACAGTTATCTAAAAATGAAATAGGATAACATAATTTAGTACCAATATTCATGATATTGCATAACTCGGAATCTAAAAATGCAGGACTGACAACTCTCAATGCTCTAAGAAACATAGCAGAGAAAATAGAAGATTTAATCAAGGGAAGATGGTCAGAATAAAAATGCGCACAAGAGTTATTATTAGTAGGTTTGCGATAGACTTCAAATTTGAACTGATTAGAGCATCTCCAAAGTTTTAAATCCAGAAAAGATAGGCTTCCATCATTTTCTTTTTCAACTGTGAACTTAATAGATGGGACTAAATTGTTGAGCCTACCAAGAAATAAGTCAACATCGAAATTATTAGGCCAAAGGCATAAAATATTATCGATATGCCTGTACCAAACCAGGTTAAAATTAACAATCGAAGGCAAAATTCTACTTTCAAAAAATTTCATATATAAATTAGCTAGTATAGGTGATTAAATCCTCTATTTGCTCTTTCTTAGAGCATTGAATTGTCAGTCCTGAATTTTTAGATTCCGAGTTATGCAATATCATGAATATTGGTATTATAATAGGTATTATAATAATGTAACTGTAAAGAAATTTGAGCGTGAAAATGTCCTTAGCCTACCTTACCATGTTAATTTTCAATATCTTCCGACTTTACTTAAAGCAATTGGCATCAATGTCGTCTTTAAGTATAATACTGTTAAATCACGCCTAAAAAAGAATAGCCCAGAAAATCTTGTTGGTTGTGTGTATTCGATTGGATGTATACAATGTAACTCAGTATATATAGGCCAAACGGGTAAAACAGCATAAATGTGTGTAGAACAGCTAATAATTCCAATGCTTTGTTTAACCATATGCATAGATGTAATCATAGCATCAAGTGGGATAGTTCTAAAGCGTTTGTTGAAAACAGAGATATAATAAAGAAATATTCTAGAATGAGCATTTATTTATTTTTAAAAATTTCAATAACAGTGCGGGAATGTATAAAATTGACAATATCTTGTTAAAATTCCTTTTGCCTCTCATTAACTCTTGTTAAGTATGTGCTAATTGTTTTGGTTTCCGCTATGTTGTATATATTTATGGGCATCTTGCCTTCTCTCTCCATTCCCTGACAAGGTGTAGCTCTGAATACACGAAAGACCTTGGAATATATATATATATATATTTATATATATATATATATATATATATATATATATATGACTGGCAATCGGAAGATCCCGGGTTCGATTCCCGGGTGGTTACCTCATTTTTTCATTTGTTTCGTTCTCTCTCGTCTTGCGCGGAATATCTCCTATACAAGCGTCGTTCTTTACGTTATATATATATATATATATGTGAGGACATCACAAACATGCAAATAATTTCATACAAAAGATTTTCAACATAAAATTTTGTCAGTAAGTGCATAACTTTAAGCACACTGTAGGAGTGATAGTATGGTGTGGTAGGACATTTTCAACAGATTTTCTCAGTCACATGGTACATTACCAAGAACATTACGAATTTTGTTTTCAAGTTCATCAATAGTCCTTGGTTTTGATTTGTACACTTCTTTGGCCCAGCCCATAAAAAGAAGTTAAATCTGGACTTCGAGTAAGCCATTCCGTTGGCCCTCGACGACTTAACCACCGTCCGGAGAAGTGGTTATCTAACCAGGCACGAACAGCTAATGCAAATGTGGTGGAGTCCCATCTCGCATGAAAAGCAATTCTCCAGCATTTTCCCACTCAGGTTACAGAAGTGTGTGCACAATGTTGGAGCCTACGTTAACTTTAACTTCGTGTTAAAGCTTTTCAGTTTTGTAATAAAGTAAACGGTAATAAATAAACTTCATTTCAGTTAAAGAAATCCCTTTTCGTTTAGGAACAATAAGAATTTAAAAATAGGGAGTGACTTTTCAGACATCCCATATACAGTATATGCACCAGTAGCTCAGTAGTTAGGGTGGCGGACTCTAAGCGGTGTGGCGCTGGTTCGCTTCCGGCCGCTGGCATCGGGTTGTGTTGAGTTGGCCACTTATTCTGTTTCTGCTCTGGCTCAAGTGACCCTTGGAGTACACTCACCCACACGTGGGAAAATGAGCTTCTTGGACGTTACCTATATATACACTCGTGTGTGTATATATATATATATAGGGTGGGGCACGGGAATCAAGTGTTTTTTGAATAGCTAGTAATCGGCCATTAGGAATGGGAGGGGCGTGCGGTAGGTAGCATTCCATTCCTGGGTTCATAGCATTTAACTTTAACTAAAACTCACCTTTATCTTTCAGGTGCCATCATGGAGCAGTGGACGTTAGAACACCGCATGTTCGCGTATGATCATTTTGTTAGGAGTGGCGAGTCAGTGACAGCAGTTCAGCGTGCGTTTCGCCGCAGATTCAACATTCATCGAAATGACTCTGTTCCCGCTCGTGACACAATCTTACGTTGGGTTAACAATCTTCGAACAGGAGGCTCAATAATGAAAACAAAACCGAAGGGGCCGCAACGCACTGTGCGTACTCCAGAGAACGTTGAAAGGGTCAGACAAGCGATGTTGCAAAGCCCAGGCCGCTCTGCTCGGAGACATTCAGCTGCACTCGGAATCAGCAATCGTACTGTTAGACGGATTTTGCATGAAGAATTACATTTTCACCCATACAAGTTAGCGATGGTGCAGGAATTGAATGTAAACGATTGCCCCCAACGACTGAATTTTGCACAGGAAATGCTTGCACTTTATGAGCAGAATGAAAACATGATGGTGGTAATGAGTGATGAAGCCCATTTCCACCTTAATGGGGCCGTCAACAATCAAAACTGTCGGTATTGGGCTGCTGAAAATCCGCGACAACTCCATGAAAAACCGCTGCATAGCCCTAAGGTTACAGTTTGGTGCGCGGTGGGAAAGTTTGGCGTCATCGGTCCCTATTTCTTCGAACAAAATGGGGTTACCGTTACCATAACATCTGGGCGTTACATTGAGGTGGTGAACACCTTTTTCATCCCTGAGTTACGAAGAAGGCTTATTGCTCGTCGACATTTGTGGTTTCAGCAAGATGGGGCCACGCCACACACCGCCAGAGCGTCAATGGCTGTTCTTCGCCCCCTGTTTCCCAACCATCTCATTTCGAGATTTGGTGACATTGCATGGCCCCCTCGGTCCCCTGACTTGTCCACATGTGACTTCTTTCTATGGGGGTACCTCAAGTCACGTGTCTACGAGGACAAGCCCCGTACATTAGATGCATTGAAGGAAGCGATCCGTCAACAAATCATCCAAATCAACAGAGACCTGCTGGGAAGAGTGGAGGCCAATTTTCGTAAACGCCTTCAACAATGCGTCGACGGCCAAGGACATCATATGCCAGATATAATTTTCGGTACATGATTATTATGACATGAAATGCTATGTTCTTACGAATGTTGTTCTACCAATATATTTTCTTTACAAAAAAATATCATTTTCCTGATTATTCCAAAAACACTTGGTTCCCGTGCCCCACCCTTTTAATATATAACTTGATCGAAGGGTTTGTCCTTGGGGAACCGCAACTTAGTGAGGAATAAGAGGACGAGAAGGTGGTACACGTTTATTAGTCAGACGTTTCGGAAATTCAATTTCCATCATCAGTGCTAAAAATGAAAAGTAAAGAAGTGAACAAATATAGTAAAAGATTTTATACAATATATACTGTATTTGCAATCCTACGATAATAATTTAAAATTAAAAAAGATACACGAAATGTAAAGAGGTAAGACAATGGCTTTTCCTATGTACACGCACGTCCAAAAACGGGATTGAATTGTTTTGTTCCACTTCTAAAGTAACGGACATGACATGACACCCCTATCAAGAAAGCCATATTTTCTTCAATGTTTCTCCGCGCTCTTATTGCTATAGGATGAAACGAATATTGAAAACAAATCTTCCCGGGTTATTGTACGAGGTACATTTAGTCTAATTGTATAATGGTTGGTAATGGTTGAATATTGAAGTATCCATGTTAGAAGCCGAAGAGTGGTAGCGGATTTCTTTTTCAGTAATGGTTCAGAAGAATTATTTAGCTATGTTTAAGTTGAAGACAGAACTATAGTCGTTGAGGGTTGGTTTTGTATTAAGGATATATCCCTAGGGATTCGAGGATGCGGAGGTCGGTTGGTTGGTATGTTGAATTGATCATTTTGAAATTGGTGGGGAGCAGTGGGTGATTGTGGAGGTGGCAATGATCTCTTATTGCTGATTTCGATGGTTTGTTTAACGGTTGTAATATCCTGATAGAGATGCCGCGATGTTCGTCCACTCTTGTTTGATATTGGCGAATGATGCTGCCAATATAACTCGCTTTGCAGTGAGTACAGTTGAAACAGTAGATAGTGGAAGAAACAAGGAGCTGTTTTTTTTTCTTTATGGGTGACACGATTTAATCAGTGCCGGCCTTAGGGGTGTGCGAACCGTCCGGTCGCACAGGGCCCACAACTTAGGGGGGCCCGAAAATTTCACAGAAATTTACCGTCGACGTCAGAGTGCCAAAATTGGTGTAAATTAATGTAATTTATTTTTTTATCCTAATTAAATTGAATTATCCTATTCCTAATTAAATATCCTAAGACCGGCGCTGGTTGAAACCTCTTATGATAGTTTAAATATTTGATAATAATAAAGTAATAAGTAGTAATAATAGTAAAGGCTGTTGGTCTGTTGGTATTCTGTTACAGGTGCACTTGTATAGTTAAATTTTACTTGTTGTACTTGTTAACAATCTACTAAATAAAATGATTAGCAATGAAAAACAATTTGACTTGTGTCATGGGGGGCCGGTACAGTATACTCTGCACAGGGCCCGAAATATCCTAATGCCCGCGCTGATTTAATGCTATTATTATTGGTGAATAAAAATTGAAGGTTAATTTGAGGGTAAAAAGGGTGAGTAGGTGATGAAGTTCTGATTGTATTTTGTAACTAATATAATCGTAGTAGGGAAAAGAAAAGTATTGTATATGTTTTTTTAACAGTGGGGACTTTAAGGGGAGGTTGATAAATGTTGGTGAGAAAATTTCTAGTTTTGAGAGAGTTATTAATGCTGAAATTGTGAATGAATTCTATTTCGTTGTGGAAGGATAAGTAGGAGGAACAAAGTTGATAAGCACGGTGGATTAAGATTTTAATGCTGTTAATTTTATATAGTGAAGGGATGGCTTAAGTAGTTAGTACCTAGGCCTGTATATGTAGGTTTTCGATATATGGAAGTGCTGAATTTATTATTTTCTTTTGTTATATCTAAAAAGGTAGGGTACGTTGGTGTAGAGGGATACTATGTCAAAGCTGTGCATATGAAGGTGGTTTGAATTGTTCAACGTCAGTATTTCTTTCGCGAATTCGTAGGAATTGGGGACGGAATATTCATTCTACGTTAGGGGGTTAAGGTGGGAATTAGGAATTTTGCTAGATGGTAATTATGGGTGGTGTAGGCAGAAAGGATAGGTCTAATGGGTAAGTTTGGTTTGGTGTTTTAGGGAGGCCGTAAAGTGTGCTTGGGGACGAGCCGGAAGAGCGTATTTGGTTGTAAACATCCTCCGAAATTTTAGTCCAATTTTAACCAATTTAGGATTAACGATGTCTTTGATAATCGATAAACACATTCATAATTTTTAATTGATTGATAATTGATGATTCATAGAATAAAAGTACTAAAATTATGCCATAGTAATATACTCAGTAAGGAGGATAGAGTTTTGTTTGTGCAACGATAATCCAGCATCTTGCACCAGTCTTTTATGAAATAGAGCCAGAGTCCTTTTCCATAAATCTTTCGTTGCTTGGCACGAAGAGTAAGAGTTACCCCCGTAATAATGGGGTAAACCTTTGTGCCTCGTGCCATCATCCTTACGAATTAAAATAGTCGAGTTCCAAACGGAATCTATGTGTGAATGGAAAGGAGGATCCATGAGATGTCCAGCACCTGGATAAATATTGAGTGAAACTTTATCCTTGTTAAATCGTCTTGCTCTTTCTTTCAAGGTAATCGCGCTTCTATGACCGTGTCCTCCATCTTCGTCTCCTGCAGATATCAAAATATGACAATCGTCGTCCACTTTGTCGATGGGAATAATATGATGATAGTCCCAGTGATAGAAATCACTCTTGCCATACGCTATTAGTTTTCCTGCTTTACTGACATACACATTCGCTGATTTTGCATCGCCAACCATTTTTTCCAAGACTAGTTTATTATTAAGGTAATAATCAATATCAATACTTCTGTGATATGCGTTAATTGTAACGCATGCTTTGATTTTATCCGTAAGACTGCATAGCGTCAATCCAATTTCTCCCCCTTTACTTGATCCAATCAATCCAATTCTTCCACGATTGCCTTCAGGTAAACCATTTAAGAAATCAATGGCTTCCAAAAAATAGTCTAAATCAATGCGGTCTGAAAGAGGAGGCAAATCTTTATAGTTATAATACG
Organism: Bathynomus jamesi; assembly: GCA_023014485.1. Lineage (NCBI taxonomy): Eukaryota > Metazoa > Arthropoda > Malacostraca > Isopoda > Cirolanidae > Bathynomus > Bathynomus jamesi. Next base: position 296,346 of record JAJOZX010005339.1, read on the forward strand.
GGGCTACAAACGAAGCATATCCGTACGAGGCAAACATAGCCGAGCGAAATTCTTTGATGCCAGATTCCGCACCAAAGAGATCAAGAACCAGCGGAAATGGTCCTTCTCCTGGAGGAAGGAAAAGAGCTCCTCGAAGCCTCTTATCTTCTATTTCGATGCGACGAACGCCATCATCCATTAAATGACGGAAGAAGGTAGTCTCTCCAAGAGATTCTGGCTGCTTAGCTGAATAAAGTTCTTTTTGCGAAACATGTCCATCAACAACGTTAAGAGTATACTGAAAAGCAATAAGAGATTAAATATATCCTACATATTAAAACTCTGAAAAATTAATGTGGATAAGTTGATTACTCTATAAAGTATTAACACGTAATTCTGGCTTTTATATAGATCAGGGGTTCTTAACCTTTTTAGGCTGCGATCCAAATTCTGGTCTCGGGGCTAGTTCGGCGATCAATGCCTCCAAACAGTTCACTCGTAAAGATAAAATAAATAATGGTAAAATGATTAAGGATAACATAAATAAATGATAACTGACAATTTAATGACCCAAGTTTGGATCGCGACCCAGAGGTTAAGAACCCCTGATATAGATAATACAGTAATACTATAACTATTTCATTCATTACCTTCATTGGTTCATTAACATTCTTCTTGAATAAACGCGCCCATTTTAACTGAGGTTTGTTCTGATACACGGGGGGGCCGAATGCATTGAAGAAACGAGACCTTCCTTAAAAATACCTTCATATTTGCCTCCGTATGACATGTCATTCTCAACATCAATCACTCCATCATTATTAGCAATGTAATGAGCATGAGAAGTAAATACTAATCCCGCATCATCCGTGTATGAATTCCAAAGTGTCACCTTCTGATGATCTTTTAAACCTTGGACGCGAATCACTGGAGGGTTGTCCAACAAGGCTGAAATACAAATGAACTTCATACACATACCTCAAGATTAAAAAAAAAATCTACCTTTTACAAATACATAATTTTACTAGTCATACTAATATACCCTTTAAAACATTTTAAACACTTTAAACGAATACTTCACTAAAGTGGAAGCTAAACTCGCGTCCAGTATTCCACACACACACACATCACGATCCTTCGATACATACCTTCAAACTACAGACGCATCTCCGTCCTTCCAATCATCAGTAAACTATACGGAAAAGTAATATGCAGTCAAATAATAAAACTGATACTAAAACACACAATGGTACACAAACAGCGGAAAAGAGACAACCAACGGCGCAATAATCACTATATTAAAGGAATTTTATAACAAGCTGGAGGATAAAAAGACGTCAGCAATCTTCCTACTTCATCCAGCTGAAGCCTTTGATTCGAACATGATGGTTTTATGGGACTGCCCTCAAGATGGTTCCAATCCTATTTGAGTAACAGGACTCAAATTATGGCACGTGATTCTCATACTTCACAGACAAAATCCATGTGGCACAGAGTGCCTCGAGAGAGTAATCTGGCACCTATCTTATTCCTCCTTTACATAAATGACTCCCACCGATCGCTAACTAATGCGTCCTGTTACCAGTACTCAGATGGCACAACAATTACTTCTAATAATGACTTATGCCGCTCCAAACAATTTCCAGCAATGAATTTACCTATGGCTTAATGCTAGTAAACTATTCACCTTCGGAATGAAAAAGAGTATAGAGAAAGTAGGAAGGTACAGAAAAAGGGTTGGTGTCAGTCATCTCAGATACCCGAGTTTCAATGAAGAAGAAAAAGTGAGGTTTGGAGGAGGAGAGGTGGTGTTCAACAAATTGAAAAATTTGAGGAAAGACCACGAATGGTGCAGAAGTTTATGAAAAGTAAATCAGGCAGAGGCCCAGAACATCTCGAATGGGCAGTAAGCAGAACCAGCCCCGCTGCCGGGTCTGCCGTGGTATCGGCAGGGGGAGCCAGTAGTGGAGACATTTATGGTCCACTCCTCAGGGAACTCCGATGTTCTTGAGGTCGATGCCATTTTTTGTTTTTAATTTTGAAAAGATTGCGTAGTATGTAAGATGCATGTATATGTAGTGAGCAATAGTGAGAGAAGTGTGTGTTTAAAAGCATGCTGGACTGCTCACAGGGTAGATAAGACACGGAAAAAGATCAGCTAAGGAGGAGAGTGACGGGAGAAACGGAAGTTCTAGCACTCCTTGTCTCCTGCCTAAGCTCCCTCCTGAAGTACTTCCCTGGTCTGCAATTTCTTCCTATTACGGAAGTTCACGAAAATTTTTAACTTGGTCATTGGCGGTCTTGCAAAGAATAATAATTATGAAAATTTATAAATCAAACAAGCATAACGAAATTACCGATACAATAATAATAATAATAATAATAATAAAAATAATAATCTTTATTCAGAAAGAACACATTACATCCATAATGGTTTACACAATGTTGGCATTAACGTTGAATGTTTTGTATTTTAATTACAGTATTCTTATCTGAATATGAAGCTGTTGTTGTTGTTGGTGTTGGTTAGCCGATCAGCCCACCCTGATTAAGCAAGCCGGCGGCACGCAGGTAACCGATCGCCCTCTCCGGAGTGGACCAGAGGTTCAGTGCACTAGTGGTGTTGTGTTGTGTTGTGTTCTATGTTGTGCTAGAGCGGTACAGTCTGTCATAATGTGCTCAATTGTTTGTGGTGTGTCCTGGTACAGGTGGCAGGTGTCGTCTGTGGAGTTGTCTAGTCTGTGTTTATATGTCTGTAAGTTGGGGTGATGTCCACATCGGAATCGTGCTAAGTTAACTCGATCTGATCTGCTCTCTGACCTGTCAATGGGTGGCGGCTTCACACCTAGGATCGTATTCGGACCGAGTCGTGTCAGTGCTTTATGGGTTAGGTGTGTGTGTGTGTGTTTTTTCTGCACTGTGAGATGTCTGTGGGGAGTGGTATGGAATTGAGTTTTTGGTTATAATGTGTGTCTGGTGTTACCTTAATTGTGCGAGGTATTGGTGCATGATTGTACATGTAGTGGCAAGGGTGTTGTGGGTTAGTTGTCGCTGTATCAAATTGGCAATAATACTGCTCCGGAAATCATTCCGAACAAAATATTAGCTAATCAAATCTGGCACAGTTTTCACACAAGACAATAAAACACGTATATCAGAAAACCAAATTACACATTAGACTGTGCAGTTAAGTCTTTATGCTTCATTGCATCCAACCTTTGGAACAAAGTTAATAATAAAAAAAAGATAAATTCGTCATATTTTACAAATCATATCATTCTATTATTTCTGTATCTCCAGTTATACGAGTATGTCCAAGTTTGTAAGCTCTTTCGTACAGCATCCTCTCTGTCAGCCGATCATATTTGTACTTAATTTTACAACTTTTCTTCCATTTTAACTCTGCAATATCTGTAAATAATATTCATGTTCTGCACTATCTAAAGAGATTTGTCAAATATCCCCACTCTGCCAAAAACATATAAGCTTGGATATATGTATATTGCTTATTACTTCAATTTGTATGTTCCTCGTAAATGTATAAATAGAATAAATAATTATTAATTAAATAAACGTCTTCGAGTTGATTTGGGGTGATTTCAATAACATTTATTATGTATCTCCTTTCAGGATTCTGTATCTCATTATATCGCTTAAATATTTCTGATTTCTCTTTTCACTACCAACAAACATGAATTTCAACCGAAATATATTTTACTATTCATTATTACACGTAATAACTGCATAACTAACCTTCTTTTGGGGTGACATCAATGTGGATATTTTTATTCTGAGTGGTCGTGAAAATGCTTCTTGAAGTTAGACTGATACATTTTTTGCTAAAACTGTTTGAGGTTTGTTTTCCCAAAATTTTTACTAATTGTTGTATATTAAGAATCATTGTTGAATTCTCGTTTCCTTAGTTTTAAATCCTACAACTGAAAGGAATTAATTAATTAATATATAACTCGGTATTCACTTATCCAAAAATAGCTACATTATGTCTGCTACTTTGTTACGTATTAATACGAGATAAATGACCTAACAAAGTGAAATACTCTTTCTTCACAGGTTTATTTACAAAGACGTAAAAAATAACCATATTCTCTATGGAAAAACTATACGCGCTTACAACAAGGTATCGTATGTGATACCTTTACTTCATAATTAAATATAAATTATTAATTAATTGAATTAAATATCTATACAAAATTGCCTCGGGATTGGCGACATAGCCTAATGGGAATGAAATGATTGCCATACATACATAGAACCCGTATGTAGGCGTCGGGCCTGCATAACAACAGAAACCAAATTATGATCTCGTGTTCAAAATTTTCCATTGCTAACTCATGAGATTACATCAAGGCAAGGGTCAACAACCTTCGCCAAATGAGCAATTTAGACTAAAATATGAAGATATATTATAGCGGCTCTGGCTCGGAGCTCTTTGTTACAGCGAACGCTTTAAACAGGAAAGATGTGCTTCGTCTTCCCTAAAGTTCTGAGTAAATTCCTTATAATATAAAACCTAATAACTATAAAAAAGATAGGCCTTTTCCTTCAGGGGTTTAAATAGTGACTGCTTATATTAGTTACACTGAGTGAACTCATTGTGTAGGCTCCATCGTAACGGCCCCACATCGAAGAAGACCGTCACGCCCTACATCGAAGCAAACTAAGGCCCAGCGAAAATAAGGTGGGACACTTTCTTTCGTTCACATATAGGCATCTAAAGTCCGGACGCTAAAGTTACCGAAAACAATTAAATAAACAGAGGTCCTTTGAAGACCTACACATACATAACTCTCTATCGAAAAAACTTAGGGCTTTTGTCGGTAACTCTCCACTGAAGTCTACTGGAAATTTCCAACGGATAAGGGTATCAAGCAATCAACCCATAGCCCAATATAGTTTTTTAACACTCTCGGAACTAAGGAACTCTCGTTTCCTTAGTTTTAAATCCTACAACTGAAAGGAATTAATTAATTAATTAATATACAGGGTGTACATAAAGTCAGGATCTATTTTTGTGAAGCACTTGGAAATTATATGGAATTCAATCATAAAATGATAAAGTGGTAACATTTATTAAATAATTAAGAGTAGGATTCAACGTGACGCCCATCAGTATCCCTGCACAGCTCAAATCGTTCCACAGCATTTCTAAACACATTCTGCAGCATTTGCGGAGTTATGTTATCTGCAGCAGTTCGTATACGTGTAAGTTTTCAAGACTCGTAATCTTCGTCTGATAGACGTGCGATTTGATAAAGCCCCATGCGAAGAAATCTAAAGGGGTTAAATGTGGTGATCTCGCTGGCCAAGGTCTGTTGCTTCCGCGTCCGATCCAGCGATTTGGAAAACGTCCATTTAGATAATCCTGAACAATTTTGGCATAGTGACAAGGAGCACCATCATGTTGATAGACGACAGGGATAGGATTGTTAGTACCGTCGTCTATCAACATGATGGTGCTCCTTGTCACTATGCCAAAATTGTTCAGGATTATCTAAATGGACGTTTTCCAAATCGCTGGATCGGACGCGGAAGCAACAGACCTTGGCCAGCGAGATCACCAGATCACGAATTTTTCTTTTACATTACAAATTTTATACAGAACAAGTGAGTTCGGGTGGTTGGGTACAATCAGTGGCGGCTCGTGACTAAAAATTCTAGGGGTGATGTCTCTAAGAATGGGTTGAAATAATTACTGAAATAAAAGGATGAGCATTGAGCAATGAATAAAAGTTTCAAAAGTTATTCAGTGAGCTCATCGTTATATTGTTCCAGATTATTTCAATTGTAAATAAAAAATTTAGGGGTACTGCAGTTCCGCAGTGCCTACCGACGAGCCGCCACTGGGTACAATGCAGAGTGATCAAATTTTTAACATGACACTTGCTAAGTGTGTTATTATAAAATATAAAAAAATTTCAAAGATTAATACTTTAATTTATGCAAACAGAATAAAAGGATTAATACGTTAATTTAGACAAACAATTAAGTTAGACAAAGAACGATATTGTTAAATTTTCAACGAAATTTTATTTTCTTGTGGAAAAAAATACATACCTAATGAATAGTAGGTAAAAGAGAGAAATTTAAATTTTAAGTTCAGGAATATCCAAAGTTACCATGATAGTACAGTTAATAAACTAATTTTATTGACTATTGTAGGTAAAAATCGAGTTACGTAATGGATGATGTATAGACCTGTGGTCTAGTGTGTACTTGTGTGTACTAGGTACAAAGTGTGTATCTTATAATTTTCAGGGACAGATTAGCTGAGAGGATTGTTAAATTAACTGAATAAATGCATGAGCAAGATATATATAAGCAAAAATGATTAAGATTAAATAGCATAGTTAGCACTTACACGCAATGAAATAGTTTATGGTGATATCCAATGATTTTAGCATAAGGTTTGTATATATAGTATATATAGTGTGCATACGTGTGTGTGTGTGTGTGTGTGTGTGTGTGTGTGTGTGTGTGTGTGTGTAAGGATTCGGGAGGTTTTCGAATTAACAAAGTTATATAATAATTTAAATTGAGAGTAGGGTTATAGAATCTTTTAAGTTTAAATCAGTTATTATTATTATTATAAAATCCTTTAAGTTCAAGGTCGATTATTATTAAATTCTAAATTTAAGGACAATTACTCACGATTAATTGAACAAAAAAATGAAAAATACAAACTAAAAATAGAAATAAATTATGCATTTTAATGAGCTAACAAAATTTTATAATATTCTTAAAAATAAAAGTAAATCGAGCCATAGATGAATTTCGGCCAAGAATAAAAAAAAAGTTATTGAAATGGAAGGAAAGCATTTCGAACAATTTTTTTAATAATTTCAGGTAAATTTTAAACAAAAAATTATTTTTATATAATAAAAAAAATATTAAAAAGGTTTAATAATTTTTCATTGTTAAGTAGAAAAATCGTTAAATGTTGATAGAATTTGAATTACTTGATATTTTAGTCTGAAAACTTGTCTGCATATAGATAAATACATATGTTTTATTGTGTCGAAGTTTTATTAAAATTAAATGAAAAAAAAATATAAACACAACTGAAATTTAGGGTATGTGCGGTCCTACGGGTAAATTTCCCGACCGTACAGAGCAGGATAAATTAGGTACATGATCGATTAATTATTACACTATTACTGTCATCATATAATCACAATAATTATAAAACTCGTTACAAACATTTGTAAAAACGGTTTTGGTTGCAAACAACAAAATATGCCATTTTACATATATATTTATATACGCAACAATGGCATGAAAAGAAAAGGCAAATCGGTCAATTTCCTTCTCACAAACAAAAAAAAAAAGTTAAACTAAAGACGCAAACCGGTCAATTCAGGTTGAATTTAATTCTCTTTTACAACAAAAAAAAGGTTGAATTAAATTCTTTTATACAGCAAAAAAGAAAAGTTGAATTCAATTGACTGCATTGAACTGACTTGGGACTTGAAAACTGACTTGGGACTGACTGGGAACTGACTACAACTTTCTTGCAACTCACAACAACTTTCTTGCAACTGACTGACTGACCTCAAAACTGACCTCAAAACTGACTGAGACTTGAAACTGAAACTGTCTGACTTGAACTCTATCAAGTATCTTGAAACTGAAACTGTCTGACTTGAACTCTATCAAGTATCTTGAAACTGAAACTGTCTGACTTGAACTCTATCAAGTATCTTGAAACTGAAACTGTCTGACTTGAACTCTATCAAGTATCTTGAAACTGAAACTGTCTGACTTGAACTCTATCAAGTATCTTGAAACTGAAACTGTCTGACTTGAACTCTATCAAGTATCTTGAAACTGAAACTGTCTGACTTGAACTCTATCAAGTATCTTGAAACTGAAACTGTCTGACTTGAACTCTATCAAGTATCTTGAAACTGAAACTGTCTGACTTGAACTCTATCAAGTATCTTGAAACTGAAACTGTCTGACTTGAACTCTATCAAGTATCTTGAAACTGAAACTGTCTGACTTGAACTCTATCAAGTATCTTGAAACTGAAACTGTCTGACTTGAACTCTATCAAGTATCTTGAAACTGAAACTGTCTGACTTGAACTCTATCAAGTATCTTGAAACTGAAACTGTCTGACTTGAACTCTATCAAGTATCTTGAAACTGAAACTGTCTGACTTGAACTCTATCAAGTATCTTGAAACTGAAACTGTCTGACTTGAACTCTATCAAGTATCTTGAAACTGAAACTGTCTGACTTGAACTGTATCAAGTATTTTGAAACTGTCTGACTTGAACTGTATCAAGTATTTTGAAACTGTCTGACTTGAACTGTATCAAGTATCTTGAAACTGAACTGACTGAAATTGACTACACTTGAACTCTATCAAGTGGAGTCTATTATTCTCTGGGTTTTGGTTGTCCTTCTTGGATACAACCAACTGAAACTGTCTGAAAATTGATTTGCAACTTATTTGCAAATAAACTGATTTGAAACTACTTCAAGTATCTCTATAAATTTCTGGGGTTTTGGTTGTCCCTCTTGGTGCAACCGACTGAAACTTGAAACTGCTTCAAGTGTCTCTATAGCTTTATAGACTCTCTCTTTCTTAATTTGCAAGTCAATTCAATTCAATAATTTGAAAAAATTGTAAAAAAAATAAAAAATGTAAACATCATTTCACTCGAATGTACGCGAAGGTACGGTACTATTATGTTTGGTACATAAAATAAAATTATTCTATACTGACTATAATACTGAAAATAACTGACTTTTACTGTTTCACTAAAAAAATGTATCACTGGTGTCTGAAATGTTCACTGTTTCTTGTAAATTCTGGCTTGATACTCATTATTAACTGTTAATAATACTGACTTTTCAAATGTTTACAAATTACTTAAAAAAACAAACTCTGTACTTAACAAAATTTCTACGGCGAAATCCTTAGAAACGTGTCCTGAAGACGTCTTGCTGGCTACTTGTTCTTAGATGAAAACTAGGCGTGGAGAACTTGGAGTCGTGACACACCGGTTCAAGGGTGGATGTTACGAACTGGAAGTCATAACACGCCGGTCAACTGGTGGGTCTTATCATCTTGGTAGTAGGGTCGCCAAATGTTATTCTGGCTATAGGGTCGCCAATGTTATACCAATATCTTCTATGGTGCTTGTGTTGTCTCGAAGTCGACGGGGGTTCTGGTTGGGAAGCAGCAACGGATATTTTCTCGCGATACTTTGCTTCTATAATATTCTAATTTCTTTCTCTCGCTATAGGGTCGATAGTTGTTAATTCTTCTTTCTATAATACTCTGATACTTTCTCTGACGGTTCGCCGATTTTCTTTTTATAACTTATTGGGAACTATTTTCTCTATTTACTAAGTTCTCGGAAGAGAACCCAACTCGAAGAGGAAAAATAAAAAGTTTCTCAGTGTAATTTACTTCTAAAAATGTACAGGTAGTGCTCTGAATTTACAGGGGTAGAGGATCGACCTCTTTCGACCATGGCTCAGGCCGGAATCTAAAAATTAAGGAGGCAAGGGGCCTCTGCCCCCTCCTCGCAGCGAGGCTGCTAACAAAGGAGTCTTGTAGTAGTGACCAAAGAAGAGAGAAGTTAATTTTACAATTACATGTATCATATAAGTCTAAATGTTGGGGGGAATGCAGTTGAAGGTTAAGTTTCCCCCCTTTTAAACACATGATCAGATGAAAGATTCCAAATAAAAATTATAAAAACAAAACTAATCGTATTTTCGCCTAGTATACATTTCTGAAGGCGATACAATTTCGTAGTAGTACATAAGTACAGGTATTATATAAAAGATAATTGCAGATTTAAAAGAGGACAATGTATATATGAACATCCCCCAATATGCAATTTCTTCTATAATAATGGTCATTGTAAATTTGGAGATGGATATAAATTCTACCACCCGGACATTTGCAGGACTTACGCAAAATATGGAACCTGCAAATTCGGAAAAAAATGCTACTATCAACATCTCCCGACGGACTCAACGAACAAAGGAAAAAGTTTAAATGACGATATGAATAAAAATAACAATAGGAACACAATAAGCGAACAAGAAAATTTTTTCAACATCGCAGACACCTTACAGATGCTAAATGTCATCCACACGCAGTTGACACAGCTGGAAACGCCCGCCAAATCGCTACCGGGCAAGAAGCTACCAATACAAGTAGGCGGAAACGGATCTCTTTCGGAGGATCATAGGGCAACGATTCAAGCGATATCGAAGGAAAACGAACTTGAAATGCACAAGGGGCAACGAAAAACAGAGAACATAAAAATTGTCCTGGCTAATAGTCAAGGAATAAGACCAAACCAATCACTCAATAAGGTTTCGTACCTGAAAGAATTTATGGACGAAACAAGGGCGGACATCGCATGCCTCACAGAAACTCATCTTAAAGATTGCCAAGGAAATTGTGAAAACTGCGAACATTGTATTGATAAGAAAGAGATAAATATAGAGGGCTTCAACTTACTAAGAGCGGATAGAACGACGAGACGGAAAGGTGGCTGTGCTATATATGTACAGGAAGGTCATATGACAGACGATAATAAGTAAATCAAACAGCTATGTGGAACTCCTAGCAGTGAAAATAGAAAAACTAAACTTGATAGTAATAGTCATCTATAGACCTCCAAGCACCCCAACCGAAAAATTCTCGGAGGCCATTGATGACATCAGAAAGCTAATAAAGGCCATAAACCCTCCATCCCCCAATATAATGATCTGCGGAGATTTTAACTTCCCATTTATAAAATACAAAAAGGTGGATAGGAATATATATATTCACCAGGACAAGGGGGCACAAGAGAAGACCAGGAGCAAGCAAAAATGTTGATGGCTCTCACAAATGAGTTTATGCTGACACAGGAGATAACAGAAAATACCAGAAAAAATAACTGCTTGGATCTGGTATTCACGAATAACACGAACTTGATTGCTCATATAAAAATAACCCCAACCATTATCTCAGACCACAACTTAATCGAGATATCAACAAATATGACTACAGCATTAGAAGACAATACACACATTGTGGAAAGAAGTAAATTCGGGGCCTTTAACTTAAACTCGAAGACTATAAATTGGGAAGCAATCAGATCGCACATGGCCCAAATAGAATGGAGAACAATTTTCGAGAATAAAACAACTGAAGAAATGCTAACAACCTTGGAGGAAAAAACGCTGAAAATTTTAGAAAAATAGGCTCCGAAAACAGCCAAAAGGAAAGAGGAGCTGGCTAGAGAGGCAAAAGAGAAGACTATTCCTCAAAAGAAAGAGAGTGGAGGCGAAGTTAGGTAACTGCGGAGATAATGACAGGAAAGGAATAAAAGAAAAACTGGAGGGTATCGATAGGGAATTACAAGCCCTGATTAAGGACCATACAGAGAGGGAAGAGGAAAAGGCGGTAGAAGCAATAAAAGAAAATCCAAAATACTTCTATAGCTATGCAAAAAGGAAAACAAAAACGCGCGCCGCTATTGGGCCCTTAAGGACCGGAAATAATGAACTAACCGACGATCCAAAAGAAATATCTGATACATTGAGAGCTCAATATGAATCAGTTTTCAGTACCCCAAAAAGTGACAAAGCGATACCTGACATAAATGCATTCTTTGAAGAGGAATTGCAAGGAGAGTATATAACATACTTTGATTTTACACCAGAAGATGTAGCGAGAACTATAGGACAAATGAAACCACATTCAGCTGCAGGTCCGGACAATTGGAACGCATTATTGATTAAAAACTGTAAAAATGAAATAGCTACACCTTTATACTGGATGTGGAGAAGATCCCTAGACTGGGGAAATACCGAGCATCTTGAAAAGAGCAAACATTGTCCCTATATATAAAGGAGGGGACAGATCTCAAGCAAAGAACTATAGGCCAGTGTCATTGACGTCCCACCTCACCAAAGTATTTGAAAGAATAGTTAGAGAAAATTTATGATTTCCTGGAGACACGGGAAAGATTCAACGAAAATCAGCATGGATTCCGATCAGGTAGATCATGCCTATCACAACTAATAGAGCACTACAACAATATCGTAGATGCATTGGAAGGCAATGACAACTACGATGTTATATACACAGATTTTGCTAAAGCTTTCGATAAATGTAACCATGGTGTAATAGCACATAAAATTAAATATATGGGAATAACAGGCAAAGTGGGAAAATGGATCTACAACTTCCTTAGACATCGTCTGCAGGTCGTCAAAATTCGAGGTATATCATCATCAGAATCGGAAGTACGCAGCTCAGTAACACAAGGGACAGTACTGGCCCCACTCCTGTTCATTATCATGCTAACAGACAGACAGGGGAGTAAACAACAACGGTATAGTAACATCCTTTGCAGACGATACAAAGTGCAGCAGAAAAATTAGCGATGTACATGACGTGGAGGCCTTGCAGAGGGACACGAACAAAATATACAAATGGTCAGAAGACAACAACATGTCATTCAACGCCGAGAAATTTCAGCTCTTGAAATATGGTAGAAAAGAACTTAAACAGACTGCATATTATGCTCCAGATAGAGAGGAAATTCAGAGAAGCACGAAAGCGATTGATCTCGGGATAATAATGACAGATGATGCGAAATTCGAAACACAAAATCAGATAGCGATAAATAAAGCAAAAAGAGTCGCCGGACAGGTACTAAGAACGTTCAAGAGAAGGGACAGGACAGTAATGATTCTCCTGCTAAAAACACTGATTATACCAAAACTTGAATACTGCTCAGTTTTGACGTCCCCATATAAAAAGGAAGAAACTAATAAACTAGAAGAAACGCAAAGGCATTTCACAGCCAAGATTGATGGCTGCAAAGAACTCAACTACTGGGAAAGACTACGTAAACTAAATCTGTACTCACTGGAAAGAAGAGAGAGGTACATCATAATCTACATATGGAAAATGATCGAAAAACTGGTACCAAACCTAAAACTAAACCCAATTACCATTCAAACAACACTGAAAAATAGGAAAGGCAGAGTGTGTAGTGTTCCCAAATTAAAGGCCCGACAAGGGACCTCCTCAACCCTGAAGGAAAATAGCTTCGTTGTCAGGGGGCCAAGACCTTTCAACCAGCTTCCTCAGGACCTCAGAAACGTAACGGGGGTCAAAGTTGAAGTCTTCAAGAAAAGACTGGATGCCTGGCTCAGGACAGTACCAGATGAGCCGGGCGTGCCTGGCTATATACGGTGGAGCGCGCAAGAAAGCAACTCGCTCTTCCACCAGGCCAGACCTAGAGTCGGGGCTACCAGCTTGACCTCCGTGTGAAGAGAGACCAACGCACGAAACAACATAATGTTCATAAAGTAAGGTACAATCTAAATACATCATTGAGTACGTTGTAATTTTGGTTCACAACAATCACGATTGTAATTATGGATTAATTCACATTCCCTTAGTATCGTTTAGTTACAATCCCATTTAAAGTACATTATTACAATATATTAAATTATTACATTTAATTACAGTTTCATTAAAGTACATTACGTTTACAATTCGTAGTGTTTTTATATTTATATATGGTTATTATATATGGTTATTAGTACAACACAAAGTACATGGGCACACACGAGATATAACATAACGCATGACACTGTGTTTTAAATCCGAAGCAAACGAAGGGAGGTTTTTAGCTCAGAAGAGCTTGCTTTTGCTGTGGTTTGCGAATTGCGTACACTTGTATAAGCGTTTTCGAGTTAATTGGGGGAGGCGAAATAATTAAAAAAAAAATTAAAACAACAATACACGCGAACGTACTGTATTTGCGCGTTTTCGAACGAAGAGATACGAATGCATAAAGTTTTGCATTTCATAGACTGACACGAGTAAAATGAATATTTAATAGAATTGATATAGGATAATGGTCAAGATAAGATATGGACGTATAGATGAATATGGTTGAATAATAATATTTATACTACATAACATAAATAATGACGTTTGAGAATGAAGTTTTTTATATTATTATTATTATTAAAGAATTTACCATACATTGAATACGGAAGATGTCCAAATACTAAACACGTGATTCAGTGTTCAAGGTATGGAAGCTGTGAAAGAAATTTAAGTTATTTTTATGACGTCATAGTGTATAAGTCAATTGGGAGGATTTAAAAGAAACGAATTAGAGACAAAGAGTGGGTATCAAGGACTAAGAAGCACAACTACGGGTTCCAATCCTGTTATATGCAATGTGTATGCATAATCTAGGGACGAGGGTGAGATGCAAGATAGCGTGTAGCGTCATTGGGCAAAGTGTAACGGATCAAGAGGCACATTTCAGGTTTTGTACAATTGACCTCCCTAAATTAAAAAATTAAAAAATTCTTTTGTGACAAGTGCAACACCTCCTTTTTCGCATGTGAAAATCGTGAAAATTGCTAGTTACCCATAACTTTTGGACACTTGCTTTCCTAGGGTTTGAGCTATCATTTGACCCCTTATAATGTACTGCTTTTCAGGAAAAATAGAAAAATTTATTTTTGGAATAAACATATACACTGTAGGTAGGTAGGTAGCGTTCTACACCTTGGGAGTGACATGGTATCCGGACAACAAGGGGCTCTTCAGTGATCTTATCGAGTTGTTCGACAGAGAACTGCTTCGTGAGTGGTAGTTCCATTGTGCACTCCTCCACTGGTGGAAGTAAATCTTTCAAATTCTGAGCACTTTGATCTTTGGTGGCCGAAATTCTCCGATTTGCTGTTGAGCAGGTTTGGGAGCTCGTCGAATGGTCTTGATTACATTGATGGCCAATCCGGTTTGCTTGATCTGCATCTGCAAGCATTACCAGTAGAACATTTTCAGGGTGAGCCTAATATGCATTTCTTTGGATCACAGGCCATGTGACAGTCTTGCTAGCTGGTGGCAGTAATCGTAGCAGCTTGATTTGTTCCAGGAAATGTTTTGGCCATCTGTGCACCTTGGATGGCACTTGATGCTAAACCACATGGGTCCATAGTGGTACACGACAAACTGTGTGAGTGAATACAATTCATCACTTGGCTGCGCCATCGCTACATATAGCCGACAAATTCTGCTGGCAGTTGTAACCCATCTTGCATGGGAGATTGGTCCAGGCTTCTCTCGTAGAAGATCTTCATTAATGACACCAGTCCTTATCGCTTTCATCATTCTGTAGAGGTAGGCTTGGTCACGACTCAATTCAGTAAGGTCAACATCCGGGAGTGTGTGGCCATCAGCAATACATTGAATTCCTCTAGAGGAAAGTGGCAAACTTTCACATGTGGCCAAAGCTTTGCCAATTGGTCCTTTCCATTGAATTGCAGATTCTGTTGGGCCGATGAGTTCCTTGCACAAGTGGCGCAGTGGGAGTTCATTTAAATGCAGACTACAGATGAACCAGTACAAAGGGCGACCCAGGCGGCACTCTAACAGGTGTATTGCTCCACTTCTGTGCCCTGTGTTTGTGGCTGTGCTGTCGGCTCCCACTGCAATTTTCTTGTCTGCAATACTCATTTCTTCAATCGCATTTTGAAGTCCATCCGCAATGACAGTGCCAGTTCCTCGTTCCAGTGTCAGATGGCTTAGATAGAAGGTTCCAGGCTCTCCGACCAGCACATAGTGGTCCTCAACTTTCTTTGTGCTGTACCATTCGTTCCCCTTTTTCTCTTTGACAAGTGTCATGTCTTTCCGCCCATCAAAAAATAAAGCAGTGACTTCCACATCGTGGTAAGTTACTGCTTCCTTCAGATCCCTCCGTACCTTCTGCCGTGCTCTCCATACTTTGTGGTGGTCAATTACGTTTATCTGATCATCAGATAGCTGATAGCTGCAGCAGCCCTGTTCGATACACCATACCGGTCAGCTTCCAAAGCAACAGTGGGAATCAGTGTGATGTTCCTGTCCTCCTGGGCACTATCACCCATCCACTCATCACCAACACTTTCACCACTGGAGTCTGCTTCTGCTTGAGCTGATTCGACCACATCTGCAGAGGATGCTACCTCTTGCCGTTCCGTTTTTCTTCTATTCTCTTCTTCTTGTCTTTCTTGCATCCGATCCTCTCTTGACTTCCTTCTCTCCATCATCTTAGTCACATTCGTATCCACCCGACTGATCTGCATGATCCGCGTGGTTCTCTGGTCGATCAGAAAGGCATGCTCTCGTCGTGGAACTTTCATTTCTTTTTCACAGTGGCATGCAGACAGATCATTGCATTGGCAGAAGCTATGTCAAACAATTGATTCAGGCTTTCCTCGAACTTCTTGGTTTTGTGGCCTGCTTGCCTTGCTTCGATGCTTGTGAGCCTTTTTCCATCAATCGGAGCAGCTTGGTCTTCACATTCTTGATTGGCTGTGATGGAATGTTAGCACGATTCCAAAGGTCAATGAGTGTTTGGCATACCTCCGGAAGAATCTCCATGTTGCTGGTGTACTTGTTCTCCTTCAAGAAGAGGAAATGCCTTGCAACTTGTATACGGGTTGGAAGTTCAGACAGAGGAAGCTCTGATAGTGGAGAACCAAAGACAATGTGGCTGGCAGATCCTCGTGTTCTTTGCGTGCTCATTGTACCAGCAAAACTCAACAAGTATCACACAGGAACACTGAAACAAAAACACAAACGTATAAATAAAAAATATATATGATTATGAGTATGTATATATAAGGCTTGGTTTATTGGTAAACAATAAGTTTACCAATATATATATAAATATACTGCACACACACCATGTATTATGTATATAAATATCCATAGGTATATATATACACCCTAAGACATATAACAAAATGCATATATCACAAAACGCACCTTTCGTTAGTACCTTCGGGTTTTTGAACACCCCATCCACAGAAAAAACACTTGTTTCTCTCAAGCGAGCTAGCGTAGAACTAAGAAATTCCAGGGGATGACTCACTGAGAATAATTAGAAAGCTGCCAGAAGTACCATGTCAGTCAGTGTTGCCAACTGTAATTAACAAGAATTTTGTATTTTTTACATGCGAAAAAGGTGTGTTCTGCTTGTTGCAGAATTTTTTTTTTTCTTTCTGAAATCAGCAAGGTTGATTGTACAAAATCTGAAATGTGCCTCCAGATCGCTCATGACGCTACACGCTAAATTGCAAGACAACCATAATTAATTATAATAAATTCTATAACAAATGGAAAATGGATACGACTAAACCATAGAAATGGTAAGGTCGCATGGTTGTGACACAAACAAAAATAGAAAGCAACAAATACAAATTCTATCCAAACTCGCGTTAAGCGATTTTGGTTCTAATGTAAAAATGAATATGGATTATTCATTGTTCATTTTTACAGTGTTCCCCCCCTAAATGGTATTAATTAATACAATAATATAATACAATTAATATAATACAATAAGATAAAGGTAACATCCTAACGAATTCAAATTAGATGACGAATTTTTCTTTTACATTACAAATTTTATACAGAACAAGTGAGTTCGGGTGGTTGGGTACAATGCAGAGTAATCAAATTTTTAACATGACACTTGCTAAGAGAGTTATTATAAAATAAAAAAAATTCAAAGATTAATACTTTAATTTATGCAAACAGAATAAAAGGATTAATACGTTAATTTAGACAAACAATTAAGTTAGACAAAGAATAATATTGTTCAATTTTCAACGAAATTTTATTTTCCTGTGGAAAAAAATACATACCTAATGAATAGTAGGTAAAAGAGAAATTTAAATTTTAAGTTCAGGAATATCCCAAGTTACCATGATAGTGCAGTTAATAAACTAATTTTATTGACTATTGTAGGTAAAAATCGAATTACGTAATGGATAATGTATAGACCTGTGATCTAGTGTGTGTGTGTGTGTGTGTGTGTACAAGTACAAAGTGTGTATCTTATAATTTTGAGGGACAGATTAGCCGAGAGGATTGTTAAATTAACTGAATAAATGCATGAGCAAGATATATATAGAAAGCAAAAATGATTAAGATTAAATAGCATAGTTAACACTTACACGCAATGAAATAGTTTATTGTGATATCCAATGATTTTAGCATAAGGTTCGTATATATAGTACAGTATATATATATAGTGTGTGTGTGTGTGTGTGTGTGTGTGTAAGGATTCGGGAGGTTTTCGAATTAACAAAGTTATATAATAATTTAAATTGAGAGTATGGTTATAGAATCGTTTAAGTTTAAGTCAATTATTATTATTATAAAATCCTTTAAGTTCAAGGTCGATTATTATTAAATTCTAAATTTAAGGACAATTACTCACGATTAATTGAACAAAAATGAAAAATACAAATTAAAAATAGAAATCAATTATGCATTTTAATGAGCTAACATAATCTTATAATATTCTTAAAAATAAAAGTAAATCGAGCCATAGATGAATTTCGGGCAAAAATAAAAAAAAGTTATTGAAATGGAAGGAAAGCATTTCGAACAATTTTTTTTAATAATTTCAGGTAAATTTTAAATTAAAAATTATTTTTATATAATAAAAAAAAATATTAAAAAGGTTTAATAATTTTTGCATGTTAAGTAGAAAAATCGGAGCTATTGAAGAATAGGGACCCCAGCCTTCTTTAGTTAGGCTTATAAGGCTAACTAACGAAAATATCACGACCTAACCTAACCAATCGTTAGGTTAACTGTACGCCCTTAGATTGGTTAGGTTAGGTCATGATATTTTCGTTAGTTAGCCTTATAAAGCTAACTAAAGAAGGCTGGGGTCCTTATTTTTCAATAGCTCCGAAAAATTATACTCTTTCGTTAAATGTTGATAGAATTTGAATTATTTGATATTTTAGTCTGAAAACTTGTCTGCATATAGAAAAATACATGTTTTATTGTGTAGAAGTTTTATTAAAATTAAATGACAAAAAAGAAATATAAACACAACTGAAATTTAGGGTATGTGCGGTCCTACGGGTAAATTTCCCGACCGTACAGAGCAGGATAAATTAGGTACATGATCGATTAATTATTACACTATTACTATCATCATATAATCACAATAATTATAAAACTCGTTACAAACATTTGTAAAAACAGTTTTCGTTGCAAACAACAAAATATGTCATTTTACATATATATTTTTGTACGCAACAATGGCATGAAAAGAAGACAAATCGGTCAATTTCCTTCTTACAAAAAAAAAAAAAAGGTTAAACTAAGGACGCAAACTGGTCAATTCATGTTGAATTAAATTCTTTTAAACAACAAAAAAAAAGGTTGAATTAAATTCTTTTAAACAAAAAAAAAAAAGGTTGAATTAAATTCTTTTAAACAACAAAAAAAAGGTTGAATTAAATTCTTTTAACAACAACAAAAAAAAGGTTGAATTAAATTCTTTTAACACAACAAAAAAAAAGTTGAATTAAATTCTTTTAAACAACAACAAAAAGAAGGTTGAATTAAATTCTTTTAAACAACAACAAAAGAAAGGTTGAATTAAATTCTTTTAAACAACAACAAAAGAAAGGTTGAATTAAATTCTTTTAAACAACAACAAAAGAAAGGTTGAATTAAATTCTTTTAAACAACAACAAAAGAAAGGTTGAATTAAATTCTTTTAAACAACAACAAAAGAAAGGTTGAATTAAATTCTCTTAAACAACAACAAAAGAAAGGTTGAATTAAATTCTTTAAACAACAACAAAAGAAAGGTTGAATTAAATTCTTAAACAACAACAAAAGAAAGGTTGAATTAAATTCTTTTAAACAACAACAAAAGAAAGGTTGAATTAAATTCTTTTAAACAACAACAAAAGAAAGGTTGAATTAAATTCTTTTAAACAACAACAAAAGAAAGGTTGAATTAAATTCTTTTAAACAACAACAAAAGAAAGGTTGAATTAAATTCTTTTAAACAACAGCAAAAAAAAAGGTTGAATTAAATTCTTTTAAACAACAACAAAAAAAGGTTGAATTAAATTCTTTTAAACACAACAACAAAAAAAAGGTTGAATTAAATTCTTTTACGAACAACAACAACAGCAAAAAAGGTTGAATTAAATTCTTTTAAACACAACAACAACAAAAAGGTTGAATTAAATTCTTTTAAACGACAACAACAAAACAAAAGGTTGAATTAAATTCTTTTAAACGACAACAACAACAACAAAAAAGGTTGAATTAAATTCTTTTAAACAACAACAAAAAAAGGTTGAATTAAATTCTTTTAAACACAACAACAACAAAAAAAGGTTGAATTAAATTCTTTTAAACAACAACAAAAAAAGGTTGAATTAAATTCTTTTAAACACAACAACAACAAAAAAGGTTGAATTAAATTCTTTTAAACAACAACAACAACAAAAAAGGTTGAATTAAATTCTTTTAAACGACAACAACAACAAAAAAAAAGGTTGAATTAAATTCTTTTAAACAACAACAACAACAACAAAAAAAGGTTGAATTAAATTCTTTTAAACAACAACAACAACAACAAAAAAAGGTTGAATTAAATTCTTTTAAACAACAACAACACAACAAAAAAAAGGTTGAATTAAATTCTTTTAAACAACAACAAAAAAAAGGTTGAATTAAATTCTTTTAAACAACAACAAAAAAAGGTTGAATTAAATTCTTTTAAACAACAACAACAAAAAAGGTTGAATTAAATTCTTTTAAACAACAACAACAACAAAAAAAGGTTGAATTAAATTCTTTTAAACAACAACAAAAAAAGGTTGAATTAAATTCTTTTAAACAACAACAAAAAAAGGTTGAATTAAATTCTTTTAAACAACAACAACAACAAAAAAAGGTTGAATTAAATTCTTTTAAACAACAACAACAACAAAAAAAGGTTGAATTAAATTCTTTTAAACAACAACAACAACAAAAAAAGGTTGAATTAAATTCTTTTAAACAACAACAACAACAACAAAAAAAGGTTGAATTAAATTCTTTTAAACAACAACAACAACAACAAAAAAAGGTTGAATTAAATTCTTTTAAACAACAACAACAAAAAAAGGTTGAATTAAATTCTTTTAAACAACAACAACAACAACAAAAAAAGGTTGAATTAAATTCTTTTAAACAACAACAACAACAACAAAAAAAGGTTGAATTAAATTCTTTTAAACAACAACAACAAAAAAAGGTTGAATTAAATTCTTTTAAACAACAACAACAACAAAAAAAGGTTGAATTAAATTCTTTTAAACAACAACAACAACAAAAAAAGGTTGAATTAAATTCTTTTAAACAACAACAACAACAAAAAAAGGTTGAATTAAATTCTTTTAAACAACAACAACAACAAAAAAAGGTTGAATTAAATTCTTTTAAACAACAACAACAACAAAAAAAGGTTGAATTAAATTCTTTTAAACAAAACAACAACAACAAAAAAAGGTTGAATTAAATTCTTTTAAACAACAACAACAACAAAAAAAAAGGTTGAATTAAATTCTTTTAAACAACAACAACAACAACAAAAAAGGTTGAATTAAATTCTTTTAAACAACAACAACAACAACAAAAAGGTTGAATTAAATTCTTTTAAAAACAACAACAACAACAAAAAAAGGTTGAATTAAATTCTTTTAAACAACAACAACAACAACAAAAAAAGGTTGAATTAAATTCTTTTAAACAACAACAACAACAACAAAAAAGGTTGAATTAAATTCTTTTAAACAACAACAACAAAAAAAGGTTGAATTAAATTCTTTAAACAACAACAACAACAAAAAAAGGTTGAATTAAATTCTTTTAAACAACAACAACAACAACAAAAAAGGTTGAATTAAATTCTTTTAAACAACAACAACAACAACAAAAAAAGGTTGAATTAAATTCTTTTAAACAACAACAACAACAACAAAAAAAGGTTGAATTAAATTCTTTTAAACAACAACAACAACAACAAAAAAAGGTTGAATTAAATTCTTTTAAACAACAACAACAACAAAAAAAGGTTGAATTAAATTCTTTTAAACAACAACAACAACAAAAAAAGGTTGAATTAAATTGACTGCATTGAAATGACTTGGGACTGACTGAGACTTGAACTCTATCAAGTATCTTCAAACTGAACTGACTGAAATTGACTGCACTTGAACTCTATCAAGTATCTTCAAACTGAACTGACTGAAATTGACTGCACTTGAACTCTATCAAGTATCTTCAAACTGACTGACTGAAATTGACTGCACTTGAACTCTATCAAGTATCTTCAAACTGAACTGACTGAAATTGACTGCACTTGAACTCTATCAAGTATCTTCAAACTGAACTGACTGAAATTGACTGCACTTGAACTCTATCAAGTATCTTCAAACTGAACTGACTGAAATTGACTGCACTTGAACTCTATCAAGTATCTTCAAACTGAACTGACTGAAATTGACTGCACTTGAACTCTATCAAGTATCTTCAAACTGAACTGACTGAAATTGACTGCACTTGAACTCTATCAAGTATCTTCAAACTGAACTGACTGAAATTGACTGCACTTGAACTCTATCAAGTATCTTCAAACTGAATTGACTGCACTTGAACTCTATCAACTGGAGTCTATTATTCTCTGGGTTTTGGTTGTCCTTCTTGGATACAACCAACTGAAACTCTCTGAAAACTGATTTGCAACTTATTTGCAACTAAAACTGACTTGAAACTACTTCAAGTATCTCTATAAATCTCTGGGGTTTTGGTTGTCCCTCTTGGTGCAACCGACTTACTTGAACTGCTATCAAGTATATAACACTCTGGGGCGGTTGTCCCTCTTGATGCAACCGACTAAAACTGAAAACAAACTGGAACTTGAAACTGCTTCAAGTATCTCTATAGCTTTATAAACTCTCTATAGAGACTCTTTCTTAATTTGCAAGTCAATTCAATTCAATAATTTGAAAAAATTGTAAACAAAAATAAAAAATTTAAACATTTCACTCGAATGTACGCGAAGGTACGGTACTATTATGTTTGGTACATAAATTAAAATTATTCTATACTGACTATAACTCGGTGACTTTTACTGTTTCACTAAAAAAATGTATCACTGGTGTCTGAAATGTTCACTGTGTTTCTTGTAAATTCTGGCTTGATACTCATTATTAACTGTTAATAATACTGATTTTTCAAATGTTTACAAATTACTTAAAAAAACAAACTGTACTTAACAAAATTTCTACGGCGAAATCCTTAGAGACGTGTCCTGAAGACGTCAGTAGCATAGCCGCAAAAGGTTAGAGTGCAGGAATGTTGCAATTTATTACGTAATGTTGCAAAGGGGGTGGGGCGTTGCAAAAAATCCCCCAAAGTTGCAAAGGGGGGGTGGGGTGTTGCACAAAGTCCCTGCAAAGGGGGGGTGGGGGATGTGCAGGTGCAACAAGGGGTCATGAAACTTGGAGGCGGCGTATCCCCAAGAGAAAGGGGAGAGGTGTTTCACCTGCAGGAGCCAAGTGCTATTAAGACTTCAGCCGAGTAGGCGTTGTCTTATAGGCTCCTAATCAGCCAGTGGCTTAGAAAGAGCCAAGGGGGGAGGTACACCTGAAGGGGGGGATAGAGAAAGAGAGAGTATCGGCCTTTGTTGCCGATTGCAGTGGCATGCAACTTGGAGGCGGAGTTCTCCCCCAAGCTATTTTCGTATACCTAACCTAAGAGGCCTCTAAGGGGTTTTCCAAAGGGCAGAAAAAGAAAGGACCAGAGGTCCTTGCTCGGCTGGGAGCCGAGCTTGAATGACTCCGTCATCAGCCTCTCGCTCTTTTATAGACCTCTAATCCGGCTGAGTTGCCAGATAGCGCCATGTATTCAGGCTGAGTTGCCAGATAGCAATATTTAAAACCATATACTAATCAAAATACACAATATATTATATGATGGTAGTTAATAATACAGAATTTCTTTTAATTGTTGGAATTAAGAAGATTCATCTGTTTATTAAATAAATAATTTAAACACACGCTCTTTACACAATAAATCACTTAATTCCTATTTTATTATAAATACCACATTTGAATAACAGTGGGAAAACGAAAGGAAAAAGAAACCTTTCGAAGAAAGTTGAAATAAACCAAAACACACGCTCGTCCATTCCCCCCAATCTCCTCACCATCTGTGTTTTGTATATATATATTATATTATATATATATCTATATATTATATATATATATATATAGAGAGAGAGAGAGAATCATAATAATCGTGTCTATTTAATTTTGTCATTCATATATAGATATATATATATATATATATATAAATGGATTTTCACCTTAAAGTGAATTAAAACTAACTTTATTACTTAATTCCTATTTTTATTATAAATATCACAATTGAATAACAGTGGGAAAAACGAAAGGAAAAGAAACCTTGCGAAGATTGGTGAAAATTCAAAACACACGGTCGTCCATTCCCCCCAATCTCCTCACCCCATCTGTGTTTGTATATATAAACGATGAACCACACCACACACACACACACACACACACACACGCCTCTGTACATATCATGTGAATGAAAATCAGAAAAAAATGCCAAACGTATATTTTGTAATTCTTATATACGTATATATATATATATATATATCTATAAATTGTTTCACCTTAGTGAATTAAAACATTAACTTTATTACTTATTCCTATTTTTTATTATAAATATCACAATTGAATAACAGTGGGAAAAACGAAAGGAAAAGAAACCTTGCGAAGATTGGTGAAAATTAAACCAAACCAACGGTCGTATTCTCAAATCTATACACACACACACACACACACACACACGAGGAATCGTTTCCCGACTCGAATCACACCTGTTTGCCCAGAGGCCTTTTTGAAATGACCACAATTTGCCCTTTCTTCAGTCTACTCGGGATAAACCTCACTTCCACTCCGATTCTTAATTTTCCTGTTTTTTTTATTTACGCGTAATTTTGTATGGTGTCATATTCTTAGATAACATCTCTGTTATTGAAAGATACACACACAATTATATTAAATAATAATCAGCGAAAGAAATAAGGTGGGCAAACCTGAAAGTACTAATAATTATATATATATATATATCTATATATATATATATATATATTATTATATATATGAAAGAAAGTGTTTTGTTCATTCTTTTAAAATAAATAAAGGAATGGAAATATATAGGCTGTTACAGATTTAAAATAACAGGATCATTTGATCCGTGGGTAGTATGACCGCAAAGCATGCACGATTTTTCTCTTTAGTAATAATAACAACTAGCTCTTCCCCGAATTGTAACAACGGTTAAGGTTTTCACTCCGCCTCAGACCCACAGTTTAACGTGGAAACCGAATGCTCTTTCTTTTTTAAAAATATAATTAAAGGAATGGATATATTTATAATTTCTTTATTATAAAATCCTCTCGATTACATTAGTGACTAATGATCCGGGAATAGTGGGGGAAAAATATTGACATGGTAAAGACAGCAAGGGGTAATACGAGCATTAAATCTATTGGAGAAAATATAAAGATGCCATTACTCGTCCGGACCCGTTATAGCGGTGTTACGATTGGTACACAAACTTATCATAGCTCCACCCAGCTACACTGGCAACCAATCACTACGAACATCTGGCCTTAATCTTTTGGGGCGGAGCTTGGCGATTGTGCATATAAAAAGAAATATTTTCAGTTTGGAGTAACAGTAGCTATTTTCGCGTCAGTGAATAATCATTCCCTCTGCCAGTGCATTCCCTCCACCATGGACCACGAACTGTACGCTTTTCCGGATTTGTATGAAGAAGGTGACACTGCAGCATTAACTGCAATTAATCTTTTTAACGCGATTGACCGTGATGAATTATTTCCAACGCAAGCCGTTGAAGATATTTGCAGTGACGCTCCTTACAATCCGACGCAAGGGACTACCATAGAAATGTAAGTGTCTATAATTTATTCACAAGAAACATGATTTTATATATATGGAGGGTTGTAGTATCTCGTCAAATACTTCATTTAGATACTCACCATTATGCTAAAATCGAAATTTTTTATGGCAATCGTTTTAAATGTTATTTGGATTTACCTCTTAAATGAGTTTCACACCAAAGATATCTTCACATAATGGGGTCTGTCTGTATACTCTGTATATGTTTTTATTAAAAAAGAATGAACATTATTCCTTTAAGGTCCGATGAGGATTTGACACGTGTTATACAATCTTTTGAAGAATCTCGTGTCATGAATACGGAGGATATACTGATCAGTCAGCATAATGAATGTCACACCGAAATAATGTAAGTGTTTTTCGATCTTTTTGGGGTAAGACAATATATTTTCATAAATTTATTAAATGAAAGAAATCAGTACAATAACCATCTTAAACTACAGAATATACCGTTACAAATATACACACACGAACAAAAACATTATACTATACAACCAGTACGTACAACTGGAAAACGGATTTTTATCTGTCTGCATACCATTTCATCGTTTCGGCGAGTGTGACACGGGTCAAATAAATTTAAAAAATTTATAAATTCTTTATCACACGACATATGCATGAGAAATGAGACGCAGTACATTCCGCAAGCATTACTAAAATATCCTTGTATACGAAACGGGTTCCATACAACTTCGGGAATATGTAACTGAGCGAGAAATTTTACAATAATAGGGTCACTCCAGGGTTGAGTACCGAGTGAATCAAAATAGTACAGGCGCTGTCTATTTTTAAAATAGACAGCGATCCAATGAATCTCTTCATTACCAATGACATCTGTGTTCACAATAAGACTACCGCATTCTCGCGTACTTGGCAAACTCAATGTTTCATTCTTCGCAAACACGCCGATAAATTTGGAACGTGTGACTCGTTCGCTATTCATTATTTTCTGAAATGTATTAGCATCCATTTTAAAAGTCGGTGATAACGCTCCTAAATCTATCTACTTCTATTAGGGCTTGCGATTCGAGATATACTAGTACACTAATAGGCGCGTCTATAGGCTTGGCGAATTCCAGCCTCACTGAGATGTTTCCGCTCTGCTGTGGGCTTAAATGCGTATTTACGCTAGCAGATAAGTCAGGTGTAATGTCAAACGGATAAAGGTTAAATTGATCAATGAATTCTTCCTGCGTTACCCGATTACCAAGCTCATCACAATCGCCTGCAATATGGGTCAGATTACTATAGGCTCTGGCACAAAGAGGTAACACAGCGTCTGATGAATAGTCCGTACCCATTGTTCCACCCAAAGCAGTGCCATTAACGTATAGTTATATTTTTAAGTCCGAAATTCTCGAATTTAAAGGCACTTTTTATATTTTCCATTCACCGAAGCATGGTCCTGCATTCCGATTAATATCCTTTTAGGAAGATTTCCCAGGGCAATGTTTTCTATCTGCTTCGACGCCAACCCTGCAGGAACCGTATATAGTTTGATTTGTACTCTGTTAATAGGATATTTCACTGTAGCGTTTAGTAAATTTTTCTCAATTTCTAGTAGTTTTGGTGAACTTAATTTCACTCGCCGTACGCGGAGGTATGTGTCCATAATGTGAACCACAACGGGCTTTGCACCCTCTTCTTGATCAGCATCCAGATTTAAGCAGATCTCAGGACTCGTGCGGGTGAGCTTTATTTTCATATCCACCCCGTTGACAAGAAACTTCTCCTGGAAAGTGAAATCTGTGTGCAGCCGTCCAAAACACACGTATATTTTCTTTTTAGAATTTTTAAATTTGTCCTTTATACTACTTTCATCTTTTCACAGATGCATTTTAAAAAGTCGGCGTCGATATTTTTAATAAACATCTGCTGCATTTCCCGGGGCAGTCGATGATAGATTTTTATTAATTCACGGTATTTCTTTAGTCTCTTTGTCATTCTGGAATATACACCGTTTCAGGCTCGTTTGGAAATATATTCGTTCGTAGAAGCACTCTAAACGTGTTTCGCGGATGAAGGTCTCAAAGCAAATATCCGTAACGCGTGCTTGTAGCTTCTTTATAAACTTCCAAAAACTCCTTACGCTGATTCGGGAATATTTGATTGGCTAATACCCCAATTTGTGATACATCTCTACGTTGTGCGAATAAGACTAGATATTGCGTATTTAACGACACATCGCGCATGTATCTATTTTTGAAAAATAGATTCTGATTGATGAAGAACACGCTTATGTTAAGATGGTGGGAGAATACTGTAAATGTCTCGGCAAACGTTTTATTCATCTCCAACATGAGATCGTCAATTACAATGACTGTATGTTCATTTCCCTTTAACGAATTAACGTCATATACGCCTTTGTGGAACAAAATATCATCTTGGTACTCGTTGAACACTGATTAATACGTCGAATAGCACCATATAACTTTATGCACAAATTTCGAGAACATCTCTCTCTTTTCTTTAATGATTTTAAGCATAAACACAGTTTTACCACATCCTGTAGGTCCAGATATAATACATGTGGATGGGCTCGTGAATCTGAATTTTTCTACAGAGTCCATTTCTAACACGTCACACTCCTAAGTGGATCATTCACAAAAAATTACAAATTTTGAGTGCTGTTCCTTATATTTTGTTTTCTTCTCCCACAGAACCGTGAATGACGATGAGGTAGAGCACCCCGATCATTGACATTACGGATGACCTCGACGACAGTGTAGTTGTGATCTCCTCCCCTGCCAACGAACCCTCACCAGCGATACCGGTAGCACGTCCAAAGCGGAGGTATGATGTAGAGAACCCCACGTCAGGTATAAAGCGACCGAAATACGCGCCTGTTGCACCAGTAATAGATCCCCAACCCTCAACCTCTTACGCAACAATCCCCCCAGCAGCACCTCCCGCTAATATATCCAATATATCCCCTTATTCATCCGCCACAGTTGCCCCCCGTTCTGTTAAGTCTACAATAATAGATCCCCTACCCTCAACCTCCTACGCAACAGGCCCCCCAGCAGCACCTTCCGCTAATATATCCACTAATTCATCCGCCACATTTGCCCCCCGTTCTGTTGAGGATGATATAACGTTTGAGTTGGTGCGCTCCGCAGCCCCCACCCCAGCCTTGACTAGAAATCGGTATAGAGTCAGGGTCGACCCTAGAGCCATGTATAGCAATGGAATTGAGCGCGGGCTACGCCGGGTTGTACAGCGTATTGTAGAGTTTGCTCTTCAGAATCGCGACGAGCGTGAAGTCAGGACGAGTCTGTCCTTTGGATTCGGGTCAGATGACGGTGATGTAGATGATTATTGGGTGGTAGTGCCATTTAGACGTTTGGCGGCTGAAGATGTAGAATATATATTAGGACGTATAATGCAAGCCGCCCAAAGTAGTATAGCCTTTAATATGGACAACTTCACGGTAAATATTGATCGTGTATTCCGTGTTGCGGGTCAGAGTGCCATACCGTATACTCTTAACTTCAATTCTCCGATTATTTACCGAAAACATATAAACGTCGATCGTGGTTGCGGCTTTATAGCAGTACTCTTAGCACGTATGTTTACTGTACAAAATACAGAAGCCCCAAAAATTTGGTTGCCTACGGTCGTGGAGCGTGCCCGTAAACTAGCTGTAGACTGTGAACTTGAATTTGACTGTAATATGGGTCCTGAAGAGTTGAGAAGGGTAGAACAGGAAATGAATGTCCGTATAGTTGTATTTGGGTTGGATGATCGTCGTAGGACTGTATGTTTTTGAAAGCTGTGTGAGAGATCGTACGAGACCCCTACTTATTTTAGGATTGTCAGGGACAACGTATCTCCCCATCCGTAATATAAGGTGGCTTTACGCGAGTTATGACAAAAGTCGAAAATATGGGAGACATCATGATTTGTGTAAGGGGTGCCTCGAGTTTGCGGATGATATAGTGAGACATTGTAAAGAATGTCACATGGTATGTGAACAGTGTAAAAGCACCAAATGTGAAAGCCGTGTAGTTGAAGCTGAGAAGAGAGACTGTGATGTGTGTAGACGCACATTTTTCAATAATAGCTGTTTTGATTTCCATAAATCAATTGGCACGTGCAGGAAAATGAGAATCTGTGAATGTGGTATGTTTCACACAATGGATAATTGGGGGAAATTTAAGCACAAGTGTGACGAAATTCACTGTCCTACATGCCAGGAGGAATATAAGGCGGATGGAGTAAAGCATGTATGTTATATGAAAGATGCTAAGCCTAAAAATAACCCTTGTATAACTGTATACTACGATATAGAAACATATACGAACGCTGAAACCAAAGAGGTAATTCCACATTTACTTGTGAGCCAGACTATCTGTGATGAGTGTATGGGGATCGAATGTGACGAGTGCCCAAATGCGGTAAACGGACAAACGTTTTTAAAACGAATGTCCGCGATAGTCCTGTGAAACTATTTGTGTCCTATATTGTCAAGTTAGCCGACAAGTTCAAAAAAATGACTGTATATTCTCGCCCATAACGGGGCAAAGTTTGACACGCAGTTCCTTTATAAGGAGTTGCTTGAACACGAATCCTCTGAGATATTTACAGGTGATCCATTGAAAAG
Organism: Bathynomus jamesi; assembly: GCA_023014485.1. Classification (NCBI taxonomy): domain Eukaryota; kingdom Metazoa; phylum Arthropoda; class Malacostraca; order Isopoda; family Cirolanidae; genus Bathynomus; species Bathynomus jamesi. The sequence continues at coordinate 326,812 of JAJOZX010005339.1, forward strand.
AGGCAACAAATTAATACAGATGCAAATAAGAGGCAATGTACAATTTAAAGACACTTTATTATTCACACCTTGTAAATTAGCAAAGCTACCCAAGGTGATGGGAGTAGCAGCTGAAGTTTCCAAAGGATACTTCCCTTACACTTTCCTCACCAGCGAGACTTTAAACTACGTAGGCCCACCACCACCCAAACATTATTTTAACTATGACTGTATGAGTGTAGATGAACGTGAAGACTTTGATCGATACTACAACAGTTTTAATGAAAGTAACCCTTATAATATAGCTGATGAATGTGAGCGTTATTGCGTGAATGATGTGCGCGTGCTTAGAGTATGTTTCCAGGCCTTTAGAAGGATGTACATAGGCCGTTTCAAATGCGATCCGCTGCAAGTCGCAACCACCATCGCGTCATTATGTTTTACGGTGTTCAAGAATAACTTCATGCCTAAAGACACCTTAGCCATTATTCACCGAAACAACCCCTACGGACACAAGGCTATTTACTGGCTCATACACCTACAGCAACAGACAGGTGTATACATAAAGCACGCCCGCAACACGGGTGAAGTACCCATTAAGCGTGTTTTTTGGGTTGATGGGTTAAGTGAAAACCGTGTCACTGGTGTGAAGACTGTGTACTCCTTTAACGGATGCTGGTGGCATGGATGCCCCCGTCCTGAGTGCGGAATCGCCGGAGATATCCACGGTAGATCTCCTGCCGACTGTCTTGCATGGACCCGCACCCGCGATCAACTTATAGGATCACAGTTCACTCACAAAGTCTTGTGGGAGCATGAATATGATGCACGGATGGAGACAGACGAGGTGTACCGTGAGGAAATAAACACGATCAAGCGTTCAATGGTGCTGGATCCTCTCAAATGTGGTGATAGCTTGTTTGGAGGACGTACAAATCCATTCAGACTATACTTTCCACCTACGGAGGGCGTGAAGCTCCATTACTACGATTTCTGTTCTTTATACCCATACGTGATGAAGAACAATCCGTACCCCGTGGGCGCTCCTGAGAAACTGGTGGGACCTAACCTGCCCTCCATCAATGAATTTTCAAGAAATTTGAATGATCGTTACTTTGGGCTCTCTTTCGTAGACGTACTCCCCCACGCAATTTATGGATGCCAATCTTACCTGTCGTTATCGACGACAAGCTCATGTTTCCCCTGTGCGTGAAGTGCGCGGAAGAGAATAACGGCGATTGTAACCATATACCCCACCAGCGTAAGATCAGAGGCGTATATACAAGTCCTGAGCTGGCCCTAGCCGTACGCCATGGATAGAATACTGAAGATACATGAGGTGTGGAGGTTTCAGAAGCTACCCAACCTTTTCACACCATATATAAACGCATTTTTGAAGGATAAGGTTGAGGCATCAGGGTATCCGCGAGGAGTTGATACCGAAGATGAAAAGTCTGCCTATATTCAACGTTACCGCGACCGCGAAGGTATACAACTTGATCGTGCCCAAATTGCAAAGAATCCTGGCAAGCGCTTTAGTGCAAAGTTGTGTCTAAACAGTCTATGGGGAAAATTTGCACAGAATACCGGCAAAGGGAACATTCATTTGGCACAAAGTTATAGTGATGTCTGGGATTATGCCAATGCTCCCGATAAAGAGGTCATGGAGATCGTGAATGTAGGTAATACTTACATAATAAAGTACAACAACACTGAATTGGCCACAGATACCTCAAGGGTTACAAACATACCTGTGGCCAGCTTCACAACAGCCTACGCCCGTATAAAACTTTGGGGTCTATTGCATTCTCTTGGGCGGAGAGTATTGTATGCCGATACAGATAGCGTGATATTCACAGAGAGGGAGGGTGAATACATGCCCGCTATTGGGGAGTTCCTCGGCGAGCTCACTGATGAGATCAAGGATGAGTATGGGGACAACGCATACGCCGACTCTTTTGTCTCAACAGGACCTAAAACTTATGGGGTACGGGTGAGGGTGGGGGATATGAAATATATCGTGAAGGCAAAGGGTATTACGCTCAACCATGCGAATCGGCGGGTTGTTAACTTTGAATCGTTGAAGGATCTAGTGTGTTTGGACGATGATGGAGGGCGAACGACCTCCCCAACTAACTGTAGGCACCCACATTTTTCGGGCGCAGAAGCTGGGGTGTGTGAAGGAACTTACGGGTACGAAGGTGTGCCGTAACACCTATAGGAAGCGTTACCAGTTACCTGGTACCTATGATACCGTACCCTTTGGATATCATAACGTTTGATGCGCCTATTGTTAACTTACTTATGCCACGTATTTGTCTTGTATATAATCTTTGATGTATCTATTGTTAACTTATTTATTACACGTATTTGTAAATATATATATAACTTGAATAACTCATATATATTTACAAATACGATTTAATAAACAACTTGAATATATCGTTTATTAAATAATAATGTTTCAATTAGCGTTTCACTTTCTCCTTTGTGTGTGTGTGTGTGCGCGCGCGCGCGCAGGCAGGTGAAAGTTCTAAGCTCCGCCCACTGTAAGATCAGCAACGTGAGTCATGCTACTATCTGGGATTCCCTGCGTGGTCAGTCGACTGCAGTAAGCCCTTGAGATCAGACGTGTATTCGCCAGCGTAGAAGAAAAAAAGGAGATCAGACGTGTATTCAAATGGCTACCTTTAATATTGCTTCTACAACGTTTATGAAATGGTATTCAGCAAAGTGTGAAGATGTGGTGGATACCGAAAAACTTCCTATTCCCCCTCCTATGCCTCTTTTAAAACCACATTGGATTGTGCGAAGTTGCAAGATGTACAAATACTCTACGGATGTTCTGGTGAGACCGTTGAAGGCTTTCGTTGCACAGACGATGTGCTGAAGTATGCTGTAGAGCTAAACTTTATAAAGTCTCACATATACCGTGAAGTAAAAGAAACAACGCGTGCAGAAGAGAAGCAGTAGGTATGGATAATGAGTCTTGTGGATGGGTGGTGTGACAAGCGGTATTACGTCATGTTACACCATGTCGATTACTCATACCCTACGACTGAAAATGTGAATCTCGTGATCATGGACAATCTTAAGTATTTTTATCACTATATTAATGTATATCATGATGAGGTTCGTAGTGAGGTTGTGGCTAGTGCCCTGCGTGAGTTTTTAACAGACTTTAGAGACGAGTATCGTTTGATGGGCAGAAAGAAAAAATATGAGCATATGTTCCTCTCAAATAGTGCGCCGGAGTGTGAAGATGTTTAGTAAAACAATATAAAATGTGCCTAGTTCGTGAAAATTATCCTGAGGGAAACTGTCTGGTGCGTAGTCTGGTAGTGATAAAACCGAAATTAATTCTTGTACCGGAAAAACCTACCCAATATGTACAACAATCGATTATGGTGCGACTCGCGGATCATACGAGTTCGAACAACCCATTCACGTATCATCGAGTCAGCCGCCCATCGAACCGTTCCTGCCTACCTGCGTGCCTCACACGGCTCATAGTTATCTCAGAGCTTGAACCGAGTGGACGTGCGCTCCTCGAATACGATGGAACTTCCTTTGAGCAGCATTCTCAACGCCTCGTACGATGTGTCCGTGACGAAATCGTTGCGCGTGTTCAGGCGTAAATCCGGTACCGTTAGCTATGTACTGGAAACGGAATGTAGACAAACAAACAAACGGGTTTATTTAAGTGTCGAGGAGATGAATAGAATCTTCGTGATAGTTGAGAAGTGGAGTGAAGATCGTTATAAAATACCTGCTAACGTAGGTACAAGAAGAGAGCAGATTAGTGACGCACCCTCATACGCCGTTGTATGTACGTTGTGTATAAATAACGATCGGCCATGCATTGATATACGGCTGATGTGGAAGAATGCTTCTGATAATAACGCTCTTGTTCCTACGCGAAACCGTTTCATCCTCGACAGAATGTTTGAAATCGTCGGATTCCGCAAGCTGAAACCTATATTAGACGCGCGTGTTACGGATATGCTTTATTTTGATACAGTACTTGAATACGCATACACCGCTCTGCTCGATGGGTTTACCGAGTGTAGGGCTGAACAAGGTGAGAATGGTCTAGAGCTGGACGTTTATTTAAAAAGTTTAGACTCTTTGAAATACCATGAACTTTGGTACAAAGCAATTGATCGGTACAAGGCTGAGCTCACCTACACCGTTCACCCTGAAGAACTATTTCTTTATATAACGCGCAGTTGTCGTAACGATTTAGAAGATTATTTCAATTGCCGCTATGTTGAGTGAAGATGAGTTCACGATTGAAAAGCTCGGTCGGTAGAAATAAACCCTCGATTGGAAAAGCGTGTTTATAAACTTGTGTTTAATAATGTAGCTAACGATGAACTCTTTGTGCGTGCTTTTGATTGTATTCTAGACGTATTTAAAGATGACTTACCAACCGGTTGTAAAGTGGGAACAAAAATAGTACTGAACGATATGAAAGCCCTTCATATCGAATACAGGTTTCCCTATACTTTAAGCGGTGAAATATTATTAAACCGCATATACTGCGTAATGCAGAGCAATAATGATGTAATTGTAACTCGATTAAGTGCGAGTTTAGTATTTTGAAAAAAAATGAAATGTATTAACATATTTGTGTGATATTTCTCCTGTACTGTTATATTGAAGGATTATATGCATATTCCTCTTTCTATTATTATTCCATTCAAATGTA
>JAJOZX010005340.1:0-15000 GCA_023014485.1 Bathynomus jamesi
AGTAACATTTTAAACAGCGGAGACCTTGAGTTTGGCTTTCAATTTCTTAAAAAGGGGGCATTTTTGCGGGCACCCGCCCTTGGCCCCTCCTTTCTACATAAAAATTAACGAACTTCGCTGATACTCTCTTTCTTTTGCGGAATATTGTTCGCTTTTGCCTCTCAACCAGTTCGTCTTTCCTTTTAGCTGTGCTTTCAGAACATATTTTTCTAAAATTTCCAGCGTCTGTTCTTCCAAGGTTGTTAACATTTCTTCGGTTGTTTTATTCTCTAAAACTGTTTTCCACTCTATCTGGGTATGTGTGATCTGATTTTTTTCCCAATTTATAGTCTTGGAGTTCAAGTTAAAAATCCCAAATTTGCTTCTTTCTTCAGTATGAGTATTGTTTCGTAATGTTTTCACCATATTTCTTGATATCTCGATTAAATTGTGGTCTAAGATAATAGCTGTGGTCATTTTTATATCACCAATCAAATTCGTGTTATTTGTGAATACCAGATCCAGGCAGTTATTTTTTCTGGTGTTTTCTGTTATCTCTTGTGTTAACATAAATTCGTTTGTTAGAACCATCAATATTTTCGCTTGCTCGTGGTCTTTTCTTGTTCCCCCCCTTGTCCTTATATATATATATATATATATATATATATTATATATATATATATAATACCCCCTTTTTGTATTCTATACATGGGAAATTAAAATCTCCGCAGAGTATTATATTTGGGAACGGAGAGTTTACGGACTTTATTAGGTTTCTGATATTAGCAATGGCATCCCAGAATTTTTCAGTTGGAGTGTTCGGAGGTCTGTAGACGACTATAAGTACCATGTTTAATTTTTCTACAGGGTCGCCACAACGTCCCTTTGCACGAAAAACAAGGGCAACATACAGATATGCTGTAATTTCACTGCAAAGGGACTTTGTAGCCACTCTATATTTTTACTGCTGAAAGTGCCGCGAAGCTGTTTGATTTACTTATTATCGTTTCTGTCATATGACTCTCATGTACATAAATAGTACAGCCACCTTTACGTCTCATTGTTCTATCAGCTCTTAGTAAATTGTAACCATCGATATGTATTTCTTTTTAAATAATACAATATTTGCAGTTTCGCAGTCTTCCTTAGCAATCTTTAAGATGTGTTTCTGTAAGGCATGCGATCTTAGCCCATGTTTTGACCATAAATCCTTTCAGGTATGAAACTTTGTTTAGTGAGTGGTTTGGTTTTATCCCTTGAATATTAGCCAGGACAATATTTATGCTCTTAGTTTTGAGTTGCCCCTTGTGCATTTTAAATTCGTTATCCTTCAGTATCACGTGCTGAGTAGCCCTATGGTCCTCCGAGAAAGATCCGTTTCCGCTTACCTGTTCTGGCAGCTTCTTGCCAGGAAGCGATTCGGCTTGCGGGTTCCCAGCTGTGTCGACTGCATGTGCTGTATGAAGCTTAGCAGCCGTATTGTGTCTGCGATGTTGAAAAAATTTTGTTCGTGATTTATGTACATATGTTTCTTCTCGTTTTTCCTATTGTCCTTTGAGCCTTGTCCTTTGTCCTTTGAGTTTGTCGGGAGATGATGGTAGGAGCATTTTTTCCATATTTACAGGTTCCATGTCTTGCGTAATTCTTGCAAATGGCCGGGTGATAGAACTTGCAGTTATCTCCGAATTTACAGTGACCACTATTATAGTAGAAATGGCACAAAGTCCCGTTGCACGTGGGGTGTTCATATATACACTATTCTCGCTTATATCTGCAATTACCTTTTACATAATATTTGCATATAGTTCCATCCCCATTTTTACTCAAGGCCTTCAGTCTGTTTTCGTGATTGCCTGCTTGTTTGTTACTATTTGTGCTAGTGTTCTCCGTTTGAACTTTGTGTGCCTTTTATATTCTCCCCCTCTTTGTGTGTCGGTACATTTTTATTTCTACTCCCCATTTCTTCGTTTTCTCTGTTTTTCTCTGATCATCATTCACAATTTCCTCTTCAGCTTTCTCCTCATAGTCTCTTTCTGTTTTAAAGACCGTAAAAGAGTTTATTTCGGTCATACAGCTTTCGCAGAAGTACTTCGCTCTATTCAGTTGCTTTGCACTTGTTATGAGAGATTTCTTCGTCTCTCCATTTCAGGCATTTGAAATTGAAACGGAGTTAGTAGTATAGCCGCAAAAGGGTAGAGTGCAGGAATGTTGCAAAGGGTGGGGGTGCTATGCAACATGTTGCAAAGGGGGGTGGGTGTTATGCAACATGTTGCAAACGGGGTGGGGTGTTGCGGAAAATTCCCTGCAAAGTGGGGTGGGGGATGCTGCAGGTGCAACAAGGGGTCATGAAACTTGGAGGCGGAGTTATCCCCCAAGAGAAAGGAGAGAAAGAGAGAAAGGAGGAGAGGTGTTCACCTGGCAGGAGCCAAGTGCATATTAAGACTTCAGCCGAGTAGGCGTTGTCTTATAGGCTCCTAATCAGCCAGTTGGCTTAGAAGGAGCCAAGGGGGAAGGGTACACCTGAAGGGGGGGAGAGAGAGAAAGAGAGAGTATCGGCCTTTGTTGCCGATTGCAAGGGCATGCAACTTGGAGGCGGAGTTCTCCCCCAAGCTATTTTCGTATACCTAACCTAAGAGGCCTATAAGGGTTTTCCCAAAGGGCCAGAAAGAGAAAGGACCAGAGGTCCTTGCTCGGCTGGGAGCCGAGCTTGAATGACTCCGTCATCAGCCTCTCGCTCTTTTATAGACCTCTAATCCGGCTGAGTTGCCAGATAGCGCCATGTATTTAATAGAAGGCTGAGTTGCCAGATAGCAATATTTATTAAATAAAACCATATATTAATCAAAATACCACAATATATTTATATGATGGTAGTTAATCAATACAGAATTTCGTTTAATTGTTGGAATTAAGAAGATTCATCTGTTCATTAAATAAATAATTTAAACACACGCTCTTTACACAATAAATCACTTAATTCCTATTTTATTATAAATACCACAATTGAATAACAGTGGGAAAAACGAAAGGAAAAGAAACCTTACGAAGAAAGTTGAAATAAACCAAAACACACGGTCGTCCTCCCTCATTCCCCCCAAACCTGTCACCCCATCTGTGTTTGTATATATATATAGAAAGAATCATAATAACCGTGTCTATTTAATTTTGTCATTCCTTATATATATATATATATAAATGGATTTTCACCTTAAAGTGAATTAAAACATTAAAAAAATCACTAAACAATTAAAAGAAACCTTACGAAGCTAGGTGATTGTATATATAATAAACGAATGAACAACTCGTGCACACACACACACACACACACACACACACACACACACACACACGCAGACGCACACACACACACGCCTCTGTACATATCATGTGAATGAAAATCATAAAAAATGCCAAACGTATATTTTGTTATTCCTTATATATATATATATATATATATATATATAAATGGATTTTCACCTTAAAGTGAATTAAAACATTAACTTTATTACTTACTTCCTATTTTTATTATAAATATCACAATTGAATAAGAGTGGGAAAAACGAAACGAAAAGAAACCTTGCGAAGATAGATGAAAATAAACCAAAACACACGGTCGTATTCTCAAATCTATACACACACACACACACACACACACACACACAACACACCACACACACGAGGAAAGGATTTCTGAGAATCTGGGTCAAACCGAATCACACCTGTTTGCCCAGAGGCCTTTTTTGACCGCAATTTGACCTTTGTTCCAGTCTACTCGAGTAAAATCTCTCTTCACTCCAATTCTTATTTTTGCTGTTGTATTTTTATTTACGCGTAATTAGTATGGTGTCATATTCTTAGATAACATCTCTGTTATTGAAAGATATACACACAATTATATTAAATAATAATCAGCGAAAGAAACAAGGTGAATGAGGTGGGCAAACCTGAAAGTACTAACAATTGAATGTAATTACGTGTTTTCTGTATAAACGTCTGCAAAAAGAACAACTTCAGAGTTCATTTACACCATGCGTACACTTATCTCGTGTACACAGTTAGTGGGAAATAAAAACGTACCAATGAAACTATAGATTCATTTTGAATTCATTCACACTAGGCGTACACCTATCTCGTGTGTATATATATATAGAAAGAGAGAGAGAGTTTTGTTCATTCTTTTAAAATAAATAAAGGAATGGATATAATATATATAGAGTGGTACAAATTACAGTAGTAATAAAAATGAACTCTTTCTCGCCGAATTGAAAAGCTTTTCACTCCGCCTTACACCCACAGTTTAACGTGGAAACCGACTGCTCTTTTCTTTCTATATATATATATATATAGAAAGAAAGAGAGAGAGTTTTGTTCATTCTTTTAAAATAAATAAAGGAATATATATATATATATATATATATATATATATATATAGGGTGGTACAAATTACAGTCGTAAAAATAATTAACTCTTTCTCGCCGAATTGGAAAGCTTTTCACCCGACCTTAGACCTACAGTTTAACGTGGATTCAGAAATACATCTCGTCAGGGAATGATTGCTCACTATTTCATCGAGATAATTAAAGCTCATATACAGGACCTGCATTGTCTATAAGATCTGTGGCGCGTGCAGCCTTCAAAAGATGTGAACATCTGTTCTGTGGATCAGTTCAAGAAATACATCTCGTCAGGGAGTCGTTGCTCATCATAATTTCAACATAACAGGAACATTTGATTATTGATCCGTGAGCAGTATGACCGCAAAACATGCACGATTTTTCTCTTTGGTAATAATAACAACTAGCTCTTCTGTGGATCAGTTCAAGAAATACATCTCGTCAGGGAGTCGTTGCTCACTCTTCCACATTTCAACATAACAGGAACATTTGATTATTGAACCGGATTAAAATAACAGGATCATTTGATCCGTGGGTAGTATGACCGCAAAACATGCACGATTTTTCTCTTTAGTAATAATAACAACTAGCTCTTCCCCGAATTGTAACAACGGATAAGGTTTTCACTCCACCTTAGACCCACAGTTTAACGTGGAAACCGAATGCTCTTTTCTTTTTTAAAAATATAATTAAAGGAATGGATATATTTATAATTTCTTTATTATAAAATGTGGAACATGCAGTCTTCAGAAGATGTGAACAGCTGTTCTGCGGATCAGTTCAAGAAATACATCTCGTCAGGGAGTCGTTGCTTACTCTTCCACATCATAATTTCAACATAACAGGAACATTTGATTATTAGCCAGTTGGCTTAGAAGGTGTAAATGGCTTGTTCAGGTTGAGTTGCCAGATACCACTTTTTAACATTATTATGGAGAGGTGCCAGATACCATTGTACACATTATTATGGAGAGTTGCCAGATACCATTGCTCAGGTACACAGTTGCCAGATTGTACCATTTATTTTCTTAAAAGTTGGTTTAGAATTCCGCTAGTAGGTTTAGAAGGCGTAACATGATATAATTAACCAAAAGAATTAAGTAAAACAACATTGCATCATTCTGTTTATTATAAATATATAGAAAATAAATATACATTTGAAAGATCAATAATAATAGAAATGAGGAATATGCATATAATCCGTCAATATAACAGTACAGGAGAAATATATACACACACACACACACAATTATGGAGATATATAGAAAATAAATATACATTTGAATGATCAATAATAATAGAAATATGAACGAGGAATATGCATATAAAAAATATCACACACACACACACACACACACACACACACACACATTATGGAGATATATAGAAATAATATACATTTGAATGATCAATAATAATAGAAATATGAACGAGGAATATGCATATAATCCTTCAATTACAGTACAGGAGAAATATCACACAAATATGTTAAATATATAAATACATTTCACTTTTTTTTCAAAATACTAAACTCGCACTTAATCGAGTTTACAATTACATCATTATTGCTCTGCATTACGCAGTATATGCGGTTTAATAATATTTCACCGCTTTAAGTATAGGGAAACCTGTACTCGATATGAAGGGCTTTCATATCGTTCAGTACTATTTTTGTTCCCACTTTACAACCGGTTGGTAAGTCATCTTTAAATACGTCTAGAATACAATCAAAAGCACGCACAAAGAGTTCATCGTTAGCTACATTATTAAACACAAGTTTATAAACACGCTTTTCCAATCGAGGGTTTATTTCTACTGACCCGAGCTTTTCAATCGTGAACTCGTCTTCACTCAACATAGCGGCAATTGAAATAATCTTCTAAATCGTTACGACAACTGCGCGTTATATAAAGAAATAGTTCTTCAGGGTGAACGGTGTAGGTGAGCTCAGCCTTGTACCGATCAATTGCTTTGTACCAAAGTTCATGGTATTTCAAAGAGTCTAAACTTTTTAAATAAACGTCCAGCTCTAGACCATTCTCACCTTGTTCAGCCCTACACTCGGTAAACCCATCGAGCAGAGCGGTGTATGCGTATTCAAGTACTGTATCAAAATAAAGCATATCCGTAACACGCGCGTCTAATATAGGTTTCAGCTTGCGGAATCCGACGATTTCAAACATTCTGTCGAGGATGAAACGGTATCGCGTAGGAACAAGAGCGTTATTATCAGAAGCATTCTTCCACATCAGCCGTATATCAATGCACGGCCGATCGTTATTTATACACAACGTACATACAACGGCGTATGAGGGTGCGTCACTAATCTGCTCTCTTCTTGTACCTACGTTAGCAGGTATTTTATAACGATCTTCACTCCACTTCTCAACTATCACGAAGATTCTATTCATCTCCTCGACACTTAAATAAACCCGTTTGTTTGTTTGTCTACATTCCGTTTCCAGTACATAGCTAACGGTACCGGATTTACGCCTGAACACGCGCAACGATTTCGTCACGGACACATCGTACGAGGCGTTGAGAATGCTGCTCAAAGGAAGTTCCATCGTATTCGAGGAGCGCACGTCCACTCGGTTCAAGCTCTGAGATAACTATGAGCCGTGTGAGGCACGCAGGTAGGCAGGAACGGTTCGATGGGCGGCTGACTCGATGATACGTGAATGGGCTTGTTCGAACTCGTATGATCCGCGAGTCGCACCATAATCGTGCGGCGAATTGTTGTACATATTGGGTAGGTGTTTTTCCGCTACAAGAATTAATTTCGGTTTTATCACTACCAGACTACGCACCAGACAGTTTCCCTCAGGATAATTTTCACGAACTAGGCACATTTTATAATGTTTTACTAAACATCTTCACACTCCGGCGCACTATTTGAGAGGAACATATGCTCATATTTTTCCTTTCTGCCCATCAAACGATACTCGTCTCTAAAGTCTGTTAAAAACTCACGCAGGGCACTAGCCACAACCTCACTACGAACCTCATCATGATATACATTAATATAGTGATAAAAATACTTAAGATTGTCCATGATCACGAGATTCACATTTTCAGTCGTAGGGTATGAGTAATCGACATGGTGTAACATGACGTAATACCGCTTGTCACACCACCCATCCACAAGACTCATTATCCATACCTGCTGCTTCTTCTGCACGCATTGTTTCTTTTACTTCACGGTATATGTGAGACTTTATAAAGTTTAGCTCTACAGCATACTTCAGCACATCGTCTGTGCAACGAAAGCCTTCAACGGTCTCACCAGAACATCCGTAGAGTATTTGTACATCTTGCAACTTCGCACAATCCAATGTGGTTTTAAAAGAGGCATAGGAGGGGGGAATAGGAAGTTTTTCGGTATCCACCACATCCTGGCACTTTGCTGAATACCATTTCATAAACGTTGTACAAGCAATATTAAAGGTAGCCATTTGAATACACGTCTGATCTCCTTTTTTTCTTCTACGCTGGCGAATACACGTCTGATCTCAAGGGCTTACTGCAGTCGACTGACCACGCAGGGAATCACAGATAGTAGCATGACTCACGTTGCTGTCTTACAGTGGGCGGAGCTTAGAACTTTCACCTGTGCACACACAAAGGAGAAAGTGAAACGCTAATTGAAACATGATTTATTTAATAAACGAGATATTCAAGTTATATATATTTACAAATACGATTTAATAAACGAGATATTCAAGTTATATATATATTTACAAATACGTGTAATAAATAAGTTAACAATAGACACATCAATGATTATATTCAAGACATATATATTTAAAAACACGTGATAAATAAGTTAACAATTGAAATTATGTTAACACAAGAAATAACAGAAAACACAAGAAAAAACAAATGCATAGATTTGGTGATCACAAACAACAGTAACCTAATACTTTAAAGAAAGCATTCTATTAAATACTTTTAGCCTATGTTCACGAATTAATACCGGTTTTAAAATAGATTCGAGACGAAGACCGTCTGGACTGATTTTATAGAAATTCAAGGATTCCAAGTTGATCACGAGAGAAGTTATGTAGTCATCTTCCATGCTGCAAAATCTCGTCGTTTGCCTGTCTGCTCAGAACACCGACAAGAGGTAAGATCGAATCCACATCAACACAAAATTTTAGTCGCTAAAATAACAGCCTGAGTATGTTCATGTTCTAAATTATCTTTGATTCGTTTTGGTAAAATTGAGTAAACTGCAGCCTTTGTTTCCTGATCAGAAACTCTCCGTCTTTTTCTGGTATGGTGCAAGGTTTCGTTGCAACCATATTCACTGCTCGAGTCTACTTCACAGTCGTTGTCTTCTAATCTAGATTTACACTCTTCACTAATGCATTCAATGGGTGAATAATCATCTTGGTTGATATTATTGACACCACAATCGAGAGGGCTCACTGGGGTAACGGACACTTCAGGTAATGGTGCGGGCGCTTGAGGTGGGTCGGGGACAATCTCCTCAGGTTGCCCTTGTGGCGGGGAAAATATTGTGTGGAGGTAATTATGTGCTGCTTCTAAGTAAACAAAACGGGCTTTATGTAACACAGTGGCAACTAATAATGATTTATGCAAAGATGCACCAGCTCTTCTGGAACGTCTGGATGCAATTTTACCGAGCGATATATTTATCAACTTGTGTGCTTCAAACCCGTTTGGAACGTCAGATATCATGTTCACCACCTAGGAATTGGTCAAGGCACAGAGAGCTAACTAACACGACTCTATCCTCTATTTCCAATCTTGTAATGAGTTAAAGTGAAAGTTTCGCCTGCCTTTATACAATGTCGTTCTGACATCGTTATCAAGCTCCACGCAGGGAATTTCCAGGTAGTAGCATGAATCACGCTGCTGTTCTTTCACCTGTGCACACACACACACACACACACGCGCGCACACACGCACACACACACACAAAGGAGAAAGTGAAACGTTAATTGATACATGATTTATTTAATAAAAGAAATATTCAAGCTATATATATTTACAAACACGTGTAATAAATAAGTTAACAATAGGCACATCAAAGATTATATTCAAGGTGTATATATATATTTACAAACACGTGTGATAAATAAGTTAACAATTGAATTTCTGTGTTAACATAATTTCATTTGTTAACTTATTTATTACACATGTTTTTAAATATATATGTCTTGAATATAATCATTGATGTGTCTATTGTTAACTTATTTATTACACGTGTTTGTAAATATATATAGCTTGAATATTTCTTTTATTAAATAAATCATGTTTCAATTAGCGTTTCACTTTCTCCTTTGTGTGTGTGTGTGTGTGTGTGTGTGTGTGTGTGTGTGTGTGTGTGTGTGCACAGGTGAAAGAACAGCAACGTGATTCATGCTACTACCTGGAAATTCCCTGCGTGGAGCTTGATAACGATGTCAGAACGACATTGTATAAAGGCAGGCGAAACTTTCACTTTAACTCATTACAAGATTGGAAATAGAGGATAGAGTCGTGTTAGTTAGCTCTCTGTGCCTTGACCAATTCCTAGGTGGTGAACATGATATCTGACGTTCCAAACGGGTTTGAAGCACACAAGTTGATAAATATATCGCTCGGTAAAATTGCATCCAGACGTTCCAGAAGAGCTGGTGCATCTTTGCATAAATCATTATTAGTTGCCACTGTGTTACATAAAGCCCGTTTTGTTTACTTAGAAGCAGCACATAATTACCTCCACACAATATTTTCCCCGCCACAAGGGCAACCTGAGGAGATTGTCCCCGACCCACCTCAAGCGCCCGCACCATTACCTGAAGTGTCCGTTACCCCAGTGAGCCCTCTCGATTGTGGTGTCAATAATATCAACCAAGATGATTATTCACCCATTGAATGCATTAGTGAAGAGTGTAAATCTAGATTAGAAGACAACGACTGTGAAGTAGACTCGAGCAGTGAATATGGTTGCAACGAAACCTTGCACCATACCAGAAAAAGACGGAGAGTTTCTGATCAGGAAACAAAGGCTGCAGTTTACTCAATTTTACCAAAACGAATCAAAGATAATTTAGAACATGAACAATACTCAGGCTGTTATTTTAGCGACTAAAATTTTGTGTTGATGTGGATTCGATCTTACCTCTTGTCGGTGTTCTGAGCAGACAGGCAAACGACGAGATTTTGCAGCATGGAAGATGACTACATAACTTCTCTCGTGATCAACTTGGAATCCTTGAATTTCTATAAAATCAGTCCAGACGGTCTTCGTCTCGAATCTATTTTAAAACCGGTATTAATTCGTGAACATAGGCTAAAAGTATTTAATAGAATGCTTTCTTTAAAGTATTAGGTTACTGTTGTTTGTGATCACCAAATCTATGCATTTGTTTTTCTTGTGTTTTCTGTTATTTCTTGTGTTAACATAATTTCAATTGTTAACTTATTTATCACGTGTTTTTAAATATATATGTCTTGAATATAATCATTGATGTGTCTATTGTTAACTTATTTATTACACGTATTTGTAAATATATATATAACTTGAATATCTCGTTTATTAAATCGTATTTGTAAATATATATAACTTGAATATCTCGTTTATTAAATAAATCATGTTTCAATTAGCGTTTCACTTTCTCCTTTGTGTGTGCACAGGTGAAAGTTCTAAGCTCCGCCCACTGTTGTGTGTGTGTGTGTGTGCACAGGTGAAAGTTCTAAGCTCCGCCCACTGTAAGACCAGCAACGTGAGTCATGCTACTATCTGTGATTCCCTGCGTGGTCAGTCGACTGCAGTAAGCCCTTGAGATCAGACGTGTATTCGCCAGCGTAGAAGAAAAAAAGGAGATCAGACGTGTATTCAAATGGCTACCTTTAATATTGCTTGTACAACGTTTATGAAATGGTATTCAGCAAAGTGCCAGGATGTGGTGGATACCGAAAAACTTCCTATTCCCCCCTCCTATGCCTCTTTTAAAACCACATTGGATTGTGCGAAGTTGCAAGATGTACAAATACTCTACGGATGTTCTGGTGAGACCGTTGAAGGCTTTCGTTGCACAGACGATGTGCTGAAGTATGCTGTAGAGCTAAACTTTATAAAGTCTCACATATACCGTGAAGTAAAAGAAACAACGCGTGCAGAAGAGAAGCAGCAGGTATGGATAATGAGTCTTGTGGATGGGTGGTGTGACAAGCGGTATTACGTCATGTTACACCATGTCGATTACTCATACCCTACGACTGAAAATGTGAATCTCGTGATCATGGACAATCTTAAGTATTTTTATCACTATATTAATGTATATCATGATGAGGTTCGTAGTGAGGTTGTGGCTAGTGCCCTGCGTGAGTTTTTAACAGACTTTAGAGACGAGTATCGTTTGATGGGCAGAAAGGAAAAATATGAGCATATGTTCCTCTCAAATAGTGCGCCGGAGTGTGAAGATGTTTAGTAAAACATTATAAAATGTGCCTAGTTCGTGAAAATTATCCTGAGGGAAACTGTCTGGTGCGTAGTCTGGTAGTGATAAAACCGAAATTAATTCTTGTAGCGGAAAAACACCTACCCAATATGTACAACAATTCGGCACGATTATGGTGCGACTCGCGGATCATACGAGTTCGAACAAGCCCATTCACGTATCATCGAGTCAGCCGCCCATCGAACCGTTCCTGCCTACCTGCGTGCCTCACACGGCTCATAGTTATCTCAGAGCTTGAACCGAGTGGACGTGCGCTCCTCGAATACGATGGAACTTCCTTTGAGCAGCATTCTCAACGCCTCGTACGATGTGTCCGTGACGAAATCGTTGCGCGTGTTCAGGCGTAAATCCGGTACCGTTAGCTATGTACTGGAAACGGAATGTAGACAAACAAACAAACGGGTTTATTTAAGTGTCGAGGAGATGAATAGAATCTTCGTGATAGTTGAGAAGTGGAGTGAAGATCGTTATAAAATACCTGCTAACGTAGGTACAAGAAGAGAGCAGATTAGTGACGCACCCTCATACGCCGTTGTATGTACGTTGTGTATAAATAACGATCGGCCGTGCATTGATATACGGCTGATGTGGAAGAATGCTTCTGATAATAACGCTCTTGTTCCTACGCGAACCGTTTCATCCTCGACAGAATGTTTGAAATCGTCGGATTCCGCAAGCTGAAACCTATATTAGACGCGCGTGTTACGGATATGCTTTATTTTGATACAGTACTTGAATACGCATACACCGCTCTGCTCGATGGGTTTACCGAGTGTAGGGCTGAACAAGGTGAGAATGGTCTAGAGCTGGACGTTTATTTAAAAAGTTTAGACTCTTTGAAATACCATGAACTTTGGTACAAAGCAATTGATCGGTACAAGGCTGAGCTCACCTACACCGTTCACCCTGAAGAACTATTTCTTTATATAACGCGCAGTTGTCGTAACGATTTAGAAGATTATTTCAATTGCCGCTATGTTGAGTGAAGACGAGTTCACGATTGAAAAGCTCGGGTCGGTAGAAATAAACCCTCGATTGGAAAAGCGTGTTTATAAACTTGTGTTTAATAATGTAGCTAACGATGAACTCTTTGTGCGTGCTTTTGATTGTATTCTAGACGTATTTAAAGATGACTTACCAACCGGTTGTAAAGTGGGAACAAAAATAGTACTGAACGATATGAAAGCCCTTCATATCGAGTACAGGTTTCCCTATACTTAAAGCGGTGAAATATTATTAAACCGCATATACTGCGTAATGCAGAGCAATAATGATGTAATTGTAAACTCGATTAAGTGCGAGTTTAGTATTTTGAAAAAAAAGTGAAATGTATTTATATTTAACATATTTGTGTGATATTTCTCCTGTACTGTTATATTGAAGGATTATATGCATATTCCTCGTTCATATTTCTATTATTGATCATTCAAATGTATATTTATTTCTATATATCTCCATAATTGTGTGTGTGTGTGTGTGTGTGTGTGTGTGTGTGTGTGTGTTTTGTGTATTTTTGATTATATGCATATTCCTCATTTCTATTATTATTGATCATTCAAATGTATATTTATTTTCTATATATCTCCATAATTGTGTGTGTGTGTGTGTGTGTGTGTGTGTGTGTGTGTGTGTATTTTTCCTGTACTGTTATATTGACGGATTATATGCATATTCCTCATTTCTATTATTATTGATCATTCAAATGTATATTTATTTTCTATATATTTATAATAAACAGAATGATGCAATGTTGTTTTACTTAATTCTTTTGGTTAATTATATCATGTTACGCCTTCTAAACCTACTAGCGGAATTCTAAACCAACTTTTAAGAAAATAAATGGTACAATCTGGCAACTGTGTACCTGAGCAATGGTATCTGGCAACTCTCCATAATAATGTATACAATGGTATCTGGCACCTCTCCATAATAATGTTAAAAAGTGGTATCTGGCAATTCAACCTGAACAAGCCATTTACACCTTCTAAGCCAACTGGCTAATAATCAAATGTTCCTGTTATGTTGAAATTATGATGTGGAAGAGTGAGCAACGACTCCCTGACGAGATGTATTTCTTGAACTGATCCACAGAAGAGCTAGTTGTTATTATTACTAAAGAGAAAAATCGTGCGTTTTGCGGTCATACTACCCACGGATCAATAATCAAATGTTCTTGTTATGTTGAAATTATGATGTGGAAGAGTGAGCAACGACTCCCTGACGAGATGTATTTCTTGAACTGATCCACAGAACAGCTGTTCACATCTTCTGAAGACTGCAATGTTCCACATTTTATAATAAAGAAATTATAAATATATCCATTCCTTTAATTATATTTTTAAAAAAGAAAAGAGCATTCGGTTTCCACGTTAAACTGTGGGTCTAAGGTGGAGTGAAAACCTTATCCGTTGTTACAATTCGGGGAAGAGCTAGTTGTTATTATTACTAAAGAGAAAAATCGTGCATGTTTTGCGGTCATACTACCCACGGATCAAATGATCCTGTTATTTTAAATCCGGTTCAATAATCAAATGTTCCTGTTATGTTGAAATGTGGAAGAGTGAGCAACGACTCCCTGACGAGATGTATTTCTTGAACTGATCCACAGAAGAGCTAGTTGTTATTATTACTAAAGAGAAAAATCGTGCATGTTTTGCGGTCATACTACTCACGGATCAATAATCAAATGTTCCTGTTATGTTGAAATTATGATGAGCAACGACTCCCTGACGAGAAGTATTTCTTGAACTGATCCACAGAACAGATGTTCACATCTTTTGAAGGCTGCACGCGCCACAGATCTTATAGACAATGCAGGTCCTGTATATGAGCTTTAATTATCTCGATGAAATATTGAGCAATTATTCCCTGACGAGATGTACTTCTGAATCCACGTTAAACTGTAGGTCTAAGGTCGGGTGAAAAGCTTTCCAATTCGGCGAGAAAGAGTTAATTATTATTACTACTGTAATTTGTACCACCCTATATATATATATCCATTCCTTTATTTATTTTAAAAGAATGAACAAAACTCTCTCTCTCTCTCTCTTTCTATATATATACATATATATGATGAATAAAACCACGAAGGAAAGGAAACACAAAATGGTGCTCAAGCGCTTTCGTCTACTGACATCCTCAGGAACACTGAA
>JAJOZX010005340.1:20000-30000 GCA_023014485.1 Bathynomus jamesi
AAATAAACACATCATTTTATGGGTATACAATATTATATTTACACATACCTTTTATTTAGCCTTAACAAAGCTGATTCTCGAAGTTTTTATTACCTATTGTAGCCCTTTTGGGACTAAAAATCAGTCCAGCACAACTGAACAATCTTTCACATTGCTGATGATGCTGATAAGGGTGTGTTTAGAAGTAAGAGATGCTTTGTTGTGACTGACTGCCCGCCGTGACCAGGAACACAGCGTGCGCTCAATGGTGAGTTTTGATTGGCTGGAAACGTCGCGCGCTCTATGCTGAGTTTTCATTGGCTGGGAAAATAATTCAAAATTTCACATTCACTGCTGACTGCTGAGAACTTCAGAATAAAGTAACGAGAGGCCCGAAAAATAAGTAACTGAGTAAGGGTACCGATAATTCTCTGAAATGTTACTCGAGTAAAAGTAAAAGTAAAGCGAAGAAAAGTTACTTCCAAATAACTAATTTATTCAAAAAAGTCGCTTGAGCTAGGTAAAGAAAGTAATTTTACTTCGTTACTGTCCACCTATGACTTTCGAGTAACCCACAAACCTTCATATCCAAATGAAAGACTTTCGAGGAAAACCTTACGGTAAAAAGGACGAGACTAATAACGACAAGTCGGCTCGAACCTTACAGTTTGAGCAAAAACTTCGCCTGCCATTAACCACAATGCAGTTTGGGAAAGAAACAATTTTCTAAGGATAACCAAGAAACCTACAGTATATAGCTGGAAATTCTTTTCTCAAGAAAGAGCCTTCATCACTTCCAGAGGAAGGTCACTAAAGACTTCAAGCAAAGACAGTCCTCATCGTGTCTTCGATAGCTTAACACATTTTGTTTGGCTCGCGCCCTTTCTTTGTGGTAGCCTGTCGCGCTTGTTCTTCTTTTTTACTGTACTCAGAGTGTAGGCTTAATTCTTTATCGACACAAATATATGCCGCGCCTTCTCATTTAAAAAAATAATTAACATTATTTTCTGTAATTTAGTCATTGCAACTTGAACATTGTAATTTATTCATTTGCATTCTTCAGCATCATTTGAACATTGGAATATTAAATAATTGTTATTCACTGTGGAATTAATTCTGACAAAGCTGACCTCTACGCTCAAACTTTTGTTTCCAATTCAACCATGGACGATTCCGGTGCTGTTCCTCCATCTCCTCCCCCCCACTCTGACTTTATTTTGTCTGAAATTAGAATCTCTTCCAAGGATGTTCTTTCTGCCCTATCTGAGCTCAACTCTAGGATGTCATACGGTCCTGATGGTGTTCCTTCTGTTGTTCTCAACAACTGAGCTTCAGTGCTGGCACCCTGTCTGGCAAACTCATTCGTCTTTGTCTCTCATCTGGTACTTTTCCTTCTTGCTGGAAGTTCCCTTTCATTCAACCTGTCCCAAAGAAGGGTGACCGCTCTCAACCCTCTAAATATCGTCCAATTGCCTTGATTTCTTGCCTTTCTAAACTTTTTGAATCTATCCTTAATAGGAAATATCTTAAACACCGCTCTTCTCTCAGTCTTCTTTCAGATCGTCAGTATGGGTTCCGCAAGGGACGCTCTACTGGCGATCTTCTTTCATATCTCTGACTCTTATTCGTCCTACTTTCAGGATTTCGGTGAAACTTTTGCTATTGCGCTAGACATATAGAAAGCTTTTGATAGAGTGTGGCACAAATCCTTAATTTCCAAACTGCTCTCCTTCGGTTCTATCCTTCTATCTGTGTCTTCCTCTCTAATTTCCTTTCTGGCCGATCTATAGCCTCGGTTGTAGATGGTCACTGTTCTTCTTCTAAGCTATCAAGTATCAACAGTCGTGTTCCTCAGAGTTCTGTCCTGTCACCCACTTTTTCCTTTATTTTATTTATGATCTCTTAATTTGCACTTCCTGTCCTATCCACTCATATGCCAATGATTCCACTCTTCACTTCTCCACCCGCTTCACAAAGCGTCCCTCTCAACAGGCACTACATGATTCGCGTGGGAAGGCTAAGCAGCACCTGATCTTTGATCTTTCTGCTATCTCTGATTGGGGAAGAGAAAACCTTGTGGCTTTCAATGCCTCAAAAACTCAGTTCCTCCATCTGTCTACTCGTCACATTCTTCCACACGACTATCCTTTACCTTCAACAGTACACAACTCAATCCTTTATCTTCTTTTAACATTGTTGGCGTTTCTTTTTCTCGTGATCTTTCCTGGAAAGATCATATACTGTATATACTCTCTTTTCAAACAGCTGTACCGACTCCGCAGTTTCTTTACCTCTACTCAGTTGCTGTCTCTGTACAGGGGTCTTGTTCCCCCTGTATAGAGTGCGCTTCTCAGTGTGGGGTGGCTCGACCCAGACAGTTCTACTTGACTGGGTGGAATCAAAGGCTTTTCGTCTCATCATTCCCCACCTCTTACTGTCTTCAATCCCTGTCTCTTCGCTGCAATGTTGCCTCACTTTCTCTTTACTATCGCTATTATAACAGACATTGCTCTTCTCAACTCTCTAACTGTATGCCTCCTCCTTTAAGGAGAGGACGCAGCACAAGACTTTCGACACTTTCTCATTCCTTTTCTGTCGAACTATCTAATGCAAAGGTTAATCGGTATTTTCAGTCTTTCATCTACTGAATTGTTCAATTCTGGAACAATGTTCCTCAATCCATCTTTCCCCCTGTCTATGACCTCCAGTCTTTCAAACGCAGAGTGTCCAGGCATCTCAAAAACCCTGGACATTGATTTTGGCTCTTTTCTTCTTCTTGGACGGGGGAGGGGGCGCTTTTTCGGACGTTCGTCCTTTGCCTCTCCTTCCTGCAAAAAAAAAACAAAAGAGAAAACCTCACATTATATCAAATTCCTTGATCATTTGTTTAGTGCTATCCTATACAAAGTGCAACTACGCACAAACTGATGACCCCTAAGAACAGGAACAGGAACTTCATTAATTATAGTTCACTAACAAGTGGTCTCTCTCTCTCTCTCTCTCTCTCTCTCTCTCTCTCTCTCTCTCTCTCTCTCTCTCCATATATATATATATATATATATATATATATATATAAACAGTATATATCGTCGCTTATTTCTTGAAAGGCTTTAGCTCGCAAAAAGTCAATTGTTCAGGAAAAGAAAAACTTTTGTTGTTCTACATGCTTACTAGGCCTGTGCGATTAATCGAAAATGTCGATTCGGGTCGATTCAGTAAAAGAATCGAAACCCGACCCGACTTAGAGCTAAAAAATTTCGATTCTTCGATTCGCTAACTGTAACCTGTTGAGACGATAAACTGGCACTACCCCAAAACCATGGAATGTCGAAACCGTGAATAACAATTGAAACAATAAATAAATATATATATATATATATATATATACAGGGTGTCCCATAAGTCCGGCATCATAGGAGAAATTCATATTTTTCCATTTCTACAAACAATAATTCTATTTTTCTCTTTCTACCGGCCATAATGTCTATGCTCGGGATGCCAATTTCCCGTCCACCATTCTGTTCAGTGACGAGGCTGTTTTTTATGGAAATGGTGAGGTAAATCGACAGAACACCCGCTACTGGTCTCAAAACAACCCTCACTGGTATACCTCTTCAAAGGAACAAGGTGCATCTCGGGTGATGGTATGGTGTGGCATTTGGAAGGATCGCATCATAGGCCCCCTCTTTTTCGATGAGCATGTCAAGGAGAAGCATTACCCAGTGTCTTGAACGAAGAAGGAAATTTCACAACATGGTTCCAGTAAGACGGCGCTCCTGCACATTACAGCACCCAAGTAAGGGAATACCTGTACCAACAATTCCCTGGTCATTGGATAGGACGTCGAGGGCCTGTGGAATGGCCAGCTAGAAGCCCGGATCTCACGCCACTAGATTTTTATCTCTGGGGCCACTTGAAAGCGCTGG
The DNA here is from genome assembly GCA_023014485.1 of Bathynomus jamesi. Lineage (NCBI taxonomy): Eukaryota > Metazoa > Arthropoda > Malacostraca > Isopoda > Cirolanidae > Bathynomus > Bathynomus jamesi. Next base: position 23,906 of record JAJOZX010005340.1, read on the forward strand.
TATAACGCCAGAGAAAATTAGGAGTGTTGAACATTTGCGGCAGCGCATTATTGGGGCATGTAACACCATTACTCTTGACATCATTCACCGTGTGCTTGCTGACTGGGTATCACGTCCGAATTTGTGTATTGAAAACAATGGTGGGCATATTGAGCACGTTCTGTAAATAAAAGCTTTTGTTTTGCCTTTTTTTATTATTTTTCCTATGATGCCGGACTTATGGGACACCCTGTATATATATATATATATATATATATATATATATATATATATATATATATATATATATTATATTAAATTATATTATATATTATATATATAATATAATAATATAATAACGTTATAAAATAGTTGGATATTTGAGAGATTACGCTTTTATAAAGATCTGAGTGCGCTCAATGCGCATGGTCAGCTTTTGATTTTGTGATGTCACAGAATCACGTGCGCACGCCTTGCGGTATGACAAATTTGGACGTTCTTTGGGGTCAGTTGTTTATTACGCTTTTCAGTATGTGTTGCTGGTGCATGTATTATATGTTGTTCTGTTGGTGCTGGTGCATGTAAATTGTAAAGTATAGGTGAGTGCAGTGCACAGTCGCAGTCGAATCGAATCGAATCGAGAATCGAAAACAAGTGGCCGAATCGAGAATCGAAAACAAGTGGCCGAATCGAATCGAAAATCGAATCGAAATAAAAATATCCGAATCGCACACCCTTAAATTGTTTACAGTATAGATATTTTTTCCAAATTCGTCTCAATGCTAAAAATGCTTCCTGATTGGAAGAAACCTTTGCCCTTTTGAGACAAGGTGCAGAACTCGAAAATGAACGTCTTTCGATAAAAACGTTTTTTTTCAAATTTTCGAGCTAAGACCTTTCAAGTTATAAGCGACGATATATATATATATATATATATATATATATATATATATATATATATATATTATGTGTGTGTGTGGTGTGTGTGTGTGTGTGTATGTGCTCTTTATAAGGATGTGCGATTCGGGAATTTTCATTTCGATTCGATTTTGGATTCGATTCGGCTACTTAATTTCGATTCTCGATTCTTTTTGTTTCATCAATAAAAACCCTCAAACTTTTTCTGAACTTTCAAAACGACTGATAGTTTCACTCCTCTCGAACTAGGATAGAGAGAGAATGGGCCCAGATTGGTATAAAACTATTTTTAATGAAAATGTAACATATTTAATTCACAACATATAAGAAAGAACAAAATAACTTTTTATTTAACGAAAGCATAACACATTTAATCATATAATATGAGAAAGAACAAAACACTATTTATTTAGTGAAAGTACTGTACAATATATTTCATCACAGCATATAAGAAAGAACCAAAAACTATTTATTTAATGAAAGCATAACATATTAAATCATATAATAAATGAAAGAAGTGACCCTTGAATAAATTTATCTGTTTTCTCGTAGGAACAGAAGCATTCAAATATCTTGAGAATTTGACCTCAGTAGTATAGGTGCAAAATGGACGAGTGCAATGCAATTATGCAAGTGCAAATGTTGCATAATGTTCCAAGAGTGCCACCCCCACCCCATTTGTTGCAAGGCACCCCACCCCGCTTTGTTACAAGGGGGGAACCTCTTTGGGGGAGAAGTTGGGACGGCCTCACCCCCCCCCCCAAAGGAGCATACCTAACCTAAGAGACAGAGAGAGAGGAGGAGGGGACCCAGAGGAAGGGTCTTCGCTCGGCGAAAGCCATGCGCATATGAGTCCTTCAGCCACCCCGCCGCTCTCTTATAGGACCCCTAATCAGCCAGTTGGTTTAGAAGGCTGAGTTGCCAGATTGCGCTATGTATTTAATTAAAGCATATATTAATCAGCCAGTTAGCTTAGAAAGTAGAGTTGTCAGATTGAGCTATTTATTTATTTAATCCATATATTAATCAGCCAGATGGCTTAGAAGGCTGAGATGCCAGATAGCAATACGTATTTAATTAAAGTATATATTCTTCCGTTAGTTGGCTTAGAAGTCTGAGTTGCCAGTTTGCGCTATTTATTTAATTAATCCTTATATTCTTCCGCCAGTTGGCTTAGAAGGCGTCAATGGCCTGTATATACCCAGCGAATTAAAAGCGTACATACGCCCACCGACTGTAGTCCATAAAGCCCCTATTATCACATACACACGAGACCTGGCGCTGCTGAGATAGCCAGGGTGACACACAACAACCCACCAACCACCTCCACCACCGCCTTACTTACCAGCTCCTGATAGACCGTCTCTAAATACGGTCCAAAGCGCACACAAATACAAGCCCTGACTATATGCCCATAAACCCCCTATTATCACACACACAAACTGATGCATGCAAAACCCCAATAGCAAAATATATACGAGCACAACCACCACACACAAAAAGCTCCACCAACAATCGTATAGACTTTCAGGAGCTCGTCCCATCAACAGCATATGGTGAAATGAGGACTACGACTTTTAAAAAGAGCTCACCCCATTAATACCATGTGTCCGATATGAGAACTACAACCAAGCGTCCAAACGAATGGTGGTGAAGCCAACAACCCACCTCCACCACCGCCTTACTCACCAACAGCAATCCACCAACTCCACCACCACCAACTACCTCAACCTTACCCACCAACACCAGGTAAACCGACAAGGTCTCCAAATACGACGTTTATGGGGCCAAGTCAAAAAAAGGCAACGCCAATAGTTTTTTATATTGAGCTTCTCGTGGTTTAACGAGGCCTATTTGACACTTGGTGGGGCGATCTTTTAAACAAAAAATCGAAGATAAACTAAGTTTAATACAAATACAAATTTTCATCATAATACGCAATTTTATCCTTAAACTATAACATGAAAAGCGTTAATATGATTTTAAAACAAAATAGAAATTAAATTAGGGGTAACTTATTAATTTTTCCTCTTTTATCCAATTATTTTGTTTCAATATAAATTTATCTTTAAGACACAATTTTATCCTTAAACTATAACATAAAAAGCATTAATATGATTTTTAAAACAAAATAGAAATTAAATTAGGGGTAACATTAATTTTTCTTCTTTTATCCAATTATTGTGTTTCAATATAAATTTATCTTTAAGACACAATTTTATCCTTAAACTATAACATAAAAAGTTATTTTCAATCACAGGTTCAGCTCATGGCATTTAGTAAATAACCATTAATTTTTCCTCTTTTATCCAATTATTGTGTTTCAATATAAATTTGCAGACTGTATTGAGTAATTCTGGTATTTGCACAATTTATCGAACGAATCATTGCAGTGCTGGACATAATTCATCGCAATCTTACGATATAGTGTTTAGAAGACAGTGTGTGTGTATATATATATATATATATATATATATATATATATATATATATATATATATATATATATATATATACCGGGTACAAGATTAGTTGCCAGAATGCTCCATGCAATGAAATAGTTCTTTTATTTTATAATTTTGCGTTGAACTGGATTTGTTTAATTAAATATTTTTATTCATTCCTGGAAACCACCGAAAACCTAATTTAATATTATACATAACCTAGCACAGTTACGCCTAACTTAACTCAGTTAAATATAAACTCATACGCGTAAATTTTGCACGAACTCACCCATTTTGTCGAAACGGAAAAAAAACGAAATGAAAACCTAATGTAACATTATTACTTAGCTTAGCCTAGAGAAAAAAGAATTTCATCTCAATTTCTCTACTTTTGTGCATATATATATATATATATATATATATATATATATATAATATATATATATATTTAACGGGATACAAGATTAGCTGCCAGACTGCGCTATTTATTTAATTTTATGTTTAATGGAAAATCGATGTCCTCCGTATAATTAATTTCTTTATTATGTACGTATTGTTAAGGGAAAAGCATAGTTTGTAGATATTTTCTTCGTTCATGTCAGACGAATTTATTCAGCCTCCATCTTAATACAGGATGAAAAGAAAAAAGACCCCATAGGTAGAAATGGCTACATGTTTTTTTTGAAAGAAAGAAAAAAAATCGCGATAAGAAGGCCGAAAGGGAGAAGAAGAAGCAGGAATAAAAAGTTCATCTAAGTGTCAAAAATTAAATTTAAGATTTTATATCATTTCAAGGTAAGAAGTTCATAAATTTCCCTTCGGTTATTAAATTTAGGCTAAATAAGCCGACATTTCAGCTGTAATTGTTTAACAATAAAGTATGGAAGTCCAGTTTATGGACACATAGCTAGGCTGGTTCATCTTTAGCATAGATCTTCCATCTTCAACGTAGCCTAGGCTGTAGGTATTCAGTCAGTTTCTCATGTGTTAGTTTCATTCATCCAGAATAAAAGTTCTATTATCCACCATTGAATAGCCCTTAGTTCTTGGCCCCTACTAGAGGTTTTAACCTCTGAAAAAAGGAAAGCACCCCTAAATTAAAAAAGTTGTCTTCAGCTCTGTTTCTTGAATCGGTGTCTAAGCCTACCTAGCATTTTAATTCATGTAAGAGAACTTATCAGGGACTAAGGAAGTTTCCACAACCTATTAAGTCTGTTTAATGTACTTTTTTAATGAGTAAATTCATTTTTAAAAGAAGCCTTTGTTACAGTGCCTAGGAAAGAAAAAGGAAGAGTTTAGTTTGCATAAAATATTTAGATGCGATTTTGGTTGAATAAATACTAAGTAGGCTCGACTCAGAAGACTACGAAATAAAAATGAAGTAGGCCTAAAATTAAGATAGGCCAAGGGTAAAACCTGAATAAAAAGTAGCGCACTTAACAAATAAACTAGTAAAAAATATTGTGCTCGTGTATATTTTGCAATTGGGGTTTTGCATGCATCAGTTTGTGTGTGTGATAATAGGGGTTTATGGGCATATAGTCGGAGCTTGTATTTGTGTGCGCTTTGGACCGTATTTAGAGACGGTCTATCAGGGGCTGGTAAGTAAGGCGGTAGTGGAGGTGGTTGGTGGGTTGTTGTGTATCACCCTGGCTATCTCAGCAGCGCCGGGTCTCGTGTGTATGTGATAATAGGGGCTTTATGGACGTACAGTCGGTGGGCGTATGTACGCGTTTTATTCGCTCGGAGGTTATATACCGGCCATTTATGCCTTCTAAGACGCCTTCTAAGTCAACCTGGCGGAAGAATATAAGGATTAATTAAATAAATAGCGCAAACTGGCAACTCAGACATCTAAGCCAACTGACGGAAGAATATATACTTTAATTAAATAATTATTGCTAGCTGGCATCTCAGCCTTCTAAGCCATCTGGCTGATTAATATATGGATTAAATAAATAAATAGCGCACTCTGACAACTCAACTTTCTAAGCCAACTGGCTGACTAATATATGATTTAATTAAATACATAGCGCAATCTGGCAACTCAGCCTTCTAAGCTAACTGGCTGATTAGTGGTCCTATAAGAGAGCGGCGGGGTGGCTGAAGGACTCATATGCACTTGGCTCTCGCCGAGCGAAGACCCTTCCTCCTGGTCCCCTCCTCCTCCTCTCTCTCGCTCTCTCTCTTTGGTTAGGTATGCTTCTTTGGGGGTGAGGCTGTCCCACCTTCTTCCCCAAAGAGGTTCCCCCCTGGCAACAAAGGGGGGTGGGGTGCCTTGCAACAAACGTGGGTGGGGGTGCCTTGCCTTGTAATAATTTGTTTTTCATTTGATATATAATTTTTAAGCTCTCTTCCCTTCTTCATTCAGACCGTTACAAAGAGAGTATCGTTGCGTATTTTATTTTAATTTATTTTGAAAATTTGTTTACAATTTATGTTGTTACTTAAAGTTTAGTGTTTACCTTCTCTACTATGTTCCGCACATCCTGTTTCAAATTTCAATATCCACCATACTTGTCAGACAGTTCAAAAGTTGGAACAGGCCGAATCGAAATTCTCGATTCACTGCGAGCTGATTCGGTCGGATTTCGATTCTTTTGCCGAATGGACCCGAATCGAGTTTTTCAATTACCCGCACACCCTTAGCCCTTTATATACAAATGGGTTTGGATATAAATATGGTTGTGTATATGTGTGTTCGTAAATGCACATGCGTAAATACATGAATATCATCAGAGTAAAATAATCGTA
>JAJOZX010005340.1:35000-60000 GCA_023014485.1 Bathynomus jamesi
CAACATTTCCCGTTGCAAGGAATTTCAAAGCGCAGCCGTCAGCAGGTAAAGTTATGCTGAAACTGTTTTGGGATACACGAAGCCCTATCCTTGAACATTATCTGGAGCGTGGAACTACAGTAACAAGTGCATCGTATTCTGACATGCGTCGGAATGAGTTAAAGCAAGCAATTATCACAAAACGGAGAGGGAGATTGTCGGAAGGTGTTATTCTGTTACACGACAATGCGCGCACTCATACCGCTGCACAGACTAGAAAATACCTTCAAGAACTTAAATTTGAAGTTCTCGGCCATCCAGCCTACAGTCCAGACCTGGCACCTTCTGATTTTTACCTGTTTGGACCACTAAAAGACGCTTTGAGAGGTCAGCGATTCCAAGGCGATGATGACCAGAAGGAGGCGGTGCATGCCTGGCTACGCACACAGCCAAAAACATTCTTTTGTGATAGCATTAGAAAGCTTGTAGATCGTTCGACGAAGTGTATTGAGAAACAGGGAGACTATGTTGAGAAGTGATGTGTTTATAATCTATCAGATGTGAAAATAAAATTGTGAAAATAAAAAGTGCGGATACCTACTGAATTACCCTCGTGTGTGTGTGTATATATATATATATATATATATATATATATATATATATATATATATATATATATATATATGGGAATGAACTCAGAATGGTCCCCTGAGTTTTTTATGATACACACAGACAGTGCATGGAACAAGGAACTCTTCTGGGAAAATTAAATCCACTATAGTCCGAATAAGTAATGGTAAATGACAAATACCATAGTTTTTCTTTTTCATGATGCTAGCCCGACGTGGGCAACGGGTCACTCGCAAAGAGGTCCCATAAATATAGCTTCCCTCACCAGCTATCTGCAAAGCAGACAGGATCCAGCTTTGGGACATGGATCTAGGGTTTAAAGCAGCCTAGCCCTGCTACATTTAGAACCTCAATATAAGCAAAAGACTCGCTGCCTTCACGTCAGATTGAATACATAAAAGAAAAAGGGGTAACTATTATATTTTTAGCCAAAACCCAAAACTTAAACCTCAACGGACATGTTATGTGCCTTGAAAAGAGGACGCTCAATTCTACCAGTTGAGTTTAAGTTTTGGTTTTTGGCTAAAAATATAATAGTTACCCCTTTTTCTTTTATGTATTCAATCTGACGTGAAGGCAGCGAGTCTTTTGCTTATATTGAGGTTCTAAATGTATAGGGCTAGGCTGCTTTAAACCCTAGATCCATGTCCCAAAGCTGGATCCTGTCTGCTTTGCAGATAGCTGGTGAGGGAAGCTATATTTATGGGACCTCTTTGCGAGTGACCCGTTGCCCACGTCGGGCTAGCATCATGAAAAAGAAAACTATGGTATTTGTCATTTACCATTACTTATTCGGACTATAGTGGATTTAATTTTCCCAGAAGAGTTCCTTGTTCCATGCACTGTCTGTGTGTATCATAAAAAACTCAGGGGACCATTCTGAGTTCATTCCCATCTTGAAACGGACATGTTATGTGCCTTGAAAAGTGGACGCTCAATTCTACCAGTTGAGGTTTAAGTTTTGGTTTTTGGCTAAAAATATAATAGTTACCCCTTTTTCTTTTATGTATTCAATCTGACGTGAAGGCAGCGAGTCTTTTGCTTATATTGAGGTTCTAAATGTAGCAGGGCTAGGCTGCTTTAAACCCTAGATCCATGTCCCAAAGCTGGATCCTGTCTGCTTTGCAGATAGCTGGTGAGGGAAGCTATATTTATGGGACCTCTTTGCGAGTGACCCGTTGCCCACGTCGGGCTAGCATCATGAAAAAGAAAAACTATGGTATTTGTCATTTACCATTACTTATTCGGACTATAGCGGATTTAATTTTCCCAGAAGAGTTCCTTGTTCCATGCACTGTCTGTGTGTATCATATATATATATATATATATATATATATATATATATATATATATATATTTTTATTTATTTATTTTTTTTCAATAATAAAACAGAACTACATCATTCTGTTTATTTTGTCGAATATACAATAGTCGGAAAACAAATAGATTTATTTAACACATATATATAGCATGGAATTGCATTAAAAACAGGAATAATTATTTAACATATATATATATTTATTCAACTCTGGGAATATATATTAATTAAATATACAATCAAAAATAATAATACAGCTAGTACAGAAGAAATCTGTACACACGCTTAATATATATACACGTATCAAAAATACACACTTATATATAAGCTTCAAAAATAATAGTGCAGAAGAAATCTATATACAATACACGTTTAACCTTTGGTAACCTTTGGTTAGCTTCCGCCCAAATTGTTTATTCTGACGAAGGTCAAGCTTTTCACTCCACCTTAAACCTACAGTTTAACGTGGAATCCGAACCACGCCCCATCAGCAGCCCAGCATCTTAACCATTAGGCCACCTAGGGTACCCATTTATCTACCAACCACTTTTCATTATTGTGTGGAAGGATGAACAGCTGGGTTTTTCTGCGCGCCGGCTGCCGTCGGATCTCGAACCCGGGGCCGATGGATTCGTAGTCAGCGACGCTAACCACTACTATATATATATTAGTAGTGGACCGGATATCCGCATCCACATCCGCATCATTTTTAACATCCGCATCCACATTTCTGACTGCGGATGTTATGCGGATATTACCTCTAATAAATTATGCAATTTACAATTAAATTAGCTTATAAAGTAGTTTATAAGGCCCAGTCATGCACATTTCATGTAAACTATTAATTATTAATGAACAAACAAATATATAAACCTCAAATATAAATATCTGGTAACAGAGAAAACTGAATGAAACTTGTTTCATTGAATTTTCTGTGGCTGAAACTCTTGAGAAAGTTATTATTTTTATCATAATGAAAACATTAATATTAATTTTAATTCTTACGCATTGCCTGCCATAATAGTAATATCACGAAATTTGAAAAATTGTCATATATTCATAATTCTATATTATATTGATAGATTAACTAAATATCCGCATCCACATCCGGTCCACCACTAATATATATATATATATATATATATATATATTTTTTTTTATCTGCAAACAGTACAGTATAATTAATGTAAAGAACGACGCTTGTGTAGAAGAGCTCTTCTACACAAGTTTCGTTCTTTACATTAATTATACTGTGTGTTGTTTGCAGTTAAAATGTACATATGTACGGCATGCGAAGGTGTCCCCTCAGGGCATTTGATTCCGCTCGTATGTAGAAGAATTACGAGTACTCTCTAATCGGGGTCCATGGTATAGTGGTTAACATATCCGACCGGCAACTGGATGATCCCGGGTTCGATTCCTGGGAGGTTCCCTCATTTTTCATTTGCTCGTTCTCCCTCCTCATCTTGTGCGGAACGCTCTTCTACACAAGCGTTGTTCTTTATATATATATATATATATATATATACACACGCATCAAAAATACAAACTTATTATAAGCTTCAAAAATAATAGTGCAGAAGAAATCTATATAGAAGACACGTATAATATACTGTATATACACGCATGAAAAATACACATTTATATATAAGCTTCAAAATGACAGTGCAGAAGAATTCTATATACACTATGGACAATATATATATATATATATATACACTGAGCAGCAGAAAAATCGGCCCACTTGGAATATCGCGAACAGCAAAAAAGTGGACAAGCTTCCGTTTATAAAAGTTTTAAAATTCGAAAATATAGTCTATGAGGCAACCACATAACGAGATAAAACAACGTCAGCTGCGAACACACTAGCTATAACGAATTTTCGACTTCTTTTAAGAATTCAACAGTCTGACATTCAGTTGCTCTTAGACTGCTAGTGCCACTTTTTTCTTCCACTAGTGGGAGTAGGCATTTGTGTTTAGTAACAGATAGACTTCTAATTCTTTTGGGTTTCAAAATTGGACATTTGCAATGGATTTGAGTGCCGTGAACGTCGCAAGAGTCGTCGCCCTAATTGAAGATGGTCGGAGCCAGCATTACGTCGCCGATGGGCTAGGAATTCTAAGAACAACGGTTCGACGTGTCTACCAACGATATGTGGAGACAGGAGAGTACACCCGAAGACCAGGATATGGAAGATCGCGCTGCACATCTGCCCGTAACGATCGTTTCATCGTCTTGAGTGTTTTGCGAGATCGTCGTTTGACTGCCACAAACGTCCGTAATGAGCTGTAAAGGTCTCGAGACGTCAGTGTATCGGAGCGAACCGTTAGAAAGAGACTTATGGAAAGTGGCTTACACGCTAGACGTCCAGCAATGGGCAGGGAATTGCTCCCACACCACCGCAATGCTCGTCTTGCTTTCGCTCATGAGCATTTCAATTGGACTATGGTCCAATGGGGACGAGTATTGTTCACGGACGAATCAAGATTTAATCTTCGAACATCCGATGGACGGGAAAGAGTGTGGAGAAGCAGGAGAAAGATTCGCCCCGTGCACCTTTACGGAGAGGGTTGCTTTTGGAGGAGTCCAATTGACATGCTCACGAGCGAAAGCAAGACGAGCATTGCGGTGGTGTGGAAGTAATTCCGGACCCATTGCTGGACGTCTAGCATGTAAGCCACTTTTCATAAGTCTCCTAACGGTTCGCTCCGATAAACTGACGTCTCGAGACCTTTACAGCTCATTACGGACGTTTGTGGCAGTCAAGCGACGATCTCGCAAAATACTCAAGACGATGAAACGATCGTCACAGGCAGATGTGCAGCGCGATCTTCCAGATCCTTGTCTTCGGGTGTACTATCCTGTCTCCACATATCGTTGGTAGACACGTCGAACCGTTGTTCTTAGAATTCCTAGCGCATCGGCGACGTAACGCTGGATCCGACCATTTTCAATTAGGGCAACGACTCTTGCGACGGTCATGGCACTCAAATCCATTGTAAATGTTCAATTTTGAAACCAAAAGAATTAGAAGTCTATCTGTTACTAAACACAAATGCCTACTCCCACTAGTGGAAGAAAAAATGGCACTAGCAGTCTAAGAGCAAATGAATGTCAGGCTGTCGGATTCTTAAAAGAAGCCGAAAATTCGTTACAGCTAGTGTGTTCGCAGTTGACCTTGTTTTATCTCGTTATTTGGTTGCCTCATAGACTATATTTTCAAATTTTAAAATTTTTGTAAACAGAAGCTTGCCCACTTTTTTGCTTCTCGCGATATTCCGAGTGGGCCGATTTTTCTGCTGCTCAGTATATATATATATATATATATATATATATATATATATATATATATATATATATATATGCACATCAAAATACACACTTAAGTTCTACCACATTTAAACAAATATCATAATAAACTCACACGTAATCGAGTCCACAGTTACATCCTCATTCCTGTGCACTACACAATAAATACGATTTAACATTAATTCACCACTCAAAGTATGTGAATATCTATATTCAATATTCAGGGCTTTCAAATCGTTTAATACTCTTTTTGTACTCACTTTACAATTGGGAGGCAAACTATCACGCTCTTTAAACACGGATAGAGTACAATCAAAAGCACGCACAAAGATGGCATCTTTTGCAACAACATTATCATTAAATTCAAGTTTATAAACACTCCTTTCCCAACGAGGGTTTATTCTTTCCGATCCAAGCTTTTCAACCGTAAAATCTTCACAACTCATATCGGCAACTGAAGTATACTTCTAAATCGTGACGACAACTGCACGTTATATAAAGAAATAGTTCTTCAGGATGAACAGTGAAGGTGAGCTCAGGCCTGTACCGCTGAAGTCCTTTGTACCAAAGTTCGTGATATTTCGAGGAGTCTGTGCCTTCTAAATACGCATCCAGTTCCAAACCATTATCCCCCTGTTCCTCTGCTCTGAAGGGCAAACTCCACAATACGTTCAACCATGCGGCGCAGTCCGTGCTCAAAGCCGTTACTATACATGACTTGGGGCTATCCTGACTACGTACCGGTTTCTAGTCAGGGATGGGGTGGTAACGTTGCGTAACAGATCGATTGATATACCACTGTCTACAGGCTGCTGTGTTGCTGGTGAGGTGGAGGGCACGGCAGGTATTGAATTGGGGTAAGTGGGTACAGTTTTATTTGTAGATAGTGCTACTGAAAGGGTCGTCCCGTAAGACGTGGATGGTTGCGGCTCTAATACTGCGGCTCTAACGTTCGAAGACATTACACGCTTTGACGTGCAAGATGTTTCACCGTCATGCACCCGCTTTCTTCTCGAATTGACGAGTGGGTGTGCTGCGTTTGTCACTGCTGATGGTTCGCTGATGGGGGTGGAGTCTGTAGCCTCAACTACACTATCGTCGCCATCATTAGCAATATCTATGATGGGTGCATGTTGCTGGTACTGTACCTCATTATCATCATTCACGGTTCTGTGGAAGAAGAAAAACAAGATTGAAGAATATAAGAAGCAACACTTTAAATTTTATATTTTGTAAAGACTCCACTTCGGAGTGTGTCGTGTTAGAGATGGATTCTGTAGAAAAATTCAGGTTCACAAGTCATACTACATGCATTATATCCGGCCCTACAGGCTGCGACAAAACCGTGTTTATGCTTAAAATCATTAAAGCTAAGGACGAATTGTTCTCAAATTTTGTGCACAAAGTCATATTTCGCTATTCGACATACCAAGCCGTATTCAACGAGTACCAAGATGATATTTTGTTCCACAAAAGCGTTTATGATGTTAGTTCTATAAACGGTGATGAACACACGGTTATTGTAATTGACGATCTCATGTTAGAAATGGACAAAACGTTTGCCGAGACATTTACAGTATTCTCCCACCATCTTAACATAAGCGTGTTCTTCATCAATCAAAACCTGTTTTTCAAGAATAGATACATGCGTGATGTGTCGCTAAATACACAATATCTAGTCTTATTCGCCCAACGTAGAGATGTGTCACAAATTAGGGTATTAGCCAGTCAAATGTTCCCAATCAGCGTAAGGAGTTTTTGGAAGTTTATAAAGTTACAAGCCAACGTTAAGGATATTTGGTTTGTGACCTTCACCCGCGAAACACGTTTAGGGTGCTTCTAAGAACGAATATATTCCCAATCAAAGCTGAAACGGTGTACATCCCAGAATGACAAAGAAGATAAAGAAATATCGTGAACTAATAAAGATCTACCAACAATTGCCGCACATTCTCCAACGCCTGTTTGTTAAAAATATTGACCCAGACTTTTTAAAATGCACCTGTGAAATCTACCTTAACATTATAAAATGCAATGTACCAATGAAAACCACTCAGAAGTCGCGCTTACGTCGTTACAAGAGCATAATACGCGCACCCATTCGTAAAACAGTGTGAGAAAGAAAAAGCAAATTATTGTTTTCAGTTTTGGCACCTTTATTGTTTAGTATATAATGAAGAAAGTGGTTGTGATTCCATACGAGGTGTATGCATCGTTGCAAAATACAAAGAACCAGGAATCAGTACTAGAACCTGGTAAAAATTGGCTTAAAAGAATGGAGAATGAATTGGTGAATCTATGAAAGAGCGAGATGCCCCTGAGGAGAAAAGAATTTTATATCAAGAAGCTCTACATAATTTTCTTCAAGAGCTCCAAGATTATAAGAAACCGTTCGAGGTGCCCGTAGTTATCAGGCACAGCACTGATGATATTGTGCGTGACGGCATAGGACTTGGGGCCGAGGCTAGAGACGAACAGTCGAAGAGCAACGAAGCGCAACTCCTCGAGCATGTATTAAAAAGTAGTCTACCTCATACATTGAGGAATAGAGGGTTAAGTCTTAACAATCTATTGAGTGAGGACCACATTATACAATGGTCCGATACAGGCGAGGTTGTTGTTGAAGGGTCAAAGGTACAGAGTTCGAACATCATTGATATCGTGCATAATTTGGTGAGAAAGTGGGATAGACCTTCACCAACAGGATGGGGACATATTAAAGCTAGATTACAACAAATAAACATCCCAAAAACGTTAATAGGTAACCAGAACAGGTTAAAAGACTTTGGGGAAGCATCGCAGGTGCCACAGCTGAACACATCTTCGCCTCCGTCTCTGAAGAGGAAGAAGAAGAGGCCAGAGAACAACCTTACCCACGCGCCTCTAAAATACATCAATGGCTAACATATTAAGAAAAAGTTGCAGAACTATGACATTTCTAATTCAGCACCGTACGATGATGTTAATAAATTGTACAGGGGCGTATAAAATGAGGGAGTAGAGAAAAATGATGTTGAGGGACTTTTGCCTGAGCAGGATGCTTATACACTACATAAACCGGTTTAAAAGGTTGAAAACTGCTAAGACTTTAGCAGCCTCGGTTGATTCTATTTGGCAGGAGGATTTAACAGACATGTAGAGGTATTCAATGTATAATGAAGGGTATAGATATATTTTGTTTATAATAAACGTGTTCTCTAGATACTTGTGGCTAGTCCTGCTGAAGAATAAATCGCCTGAATCAGTGGCTAAAGCCACCAAAGCGCTGATGTTGAAAGAAACAGGATTCCTGGCTATTTTTTACAGATTTGGGCAAAGAATTTATATGCCGAGCCTTCCAGACATGCTGACCGATTTAATATCAGTTATTACACGTCCAATTCTATACATAAGGCATCTTTAGCCGAAAGAGTTCAGCTACCACAAAGGAACGTATGCATCGTTATTTCACACATAAAACACACACATAGACATTCTGGAGCCGCTGGCTTCATCCTACAACCGGTCACGGCATCGCATGATTGGAACATCTCCTAACGAGCTTTTAGAAAGAGACCCCCATATAGAGCCTGAGGCTAGAAAAGATACCCGTACAGCACCACCACGCTCTGTGTGTTTCAAAATCAATGATTATGTAAGGCTGTCACGAGCGGGGAATAAGTTCGCGAAAGGCTTTGAGCAAGGGTGGACTCAGGAGATTTTTAAAGTTAGATCTATGAGGTCTAAAGACGACGTGATAATGTATTACAGATCTACAGAAGCTAAGGCTAACAAAGACCCTAAGATCCACTCTAAGGTTAGCCCGAGAGAAAGGAAAGAGTAGGGGGTTAAGAGAAGAGAATAAGGGGTTAAGTAAGTAGCAACACCTATCACTCGTGGGTTAACATTCATTCAGAAAAAGAGAAAAAAGACTCACATCATCATCCGCCGGCCACTGCCGACAAGTCGAAAAATAGTCGAAGAGAATAGGAAAGGGGTGAAAGATGAAAAGAAGTAAAATAAGAACGCTTACAAACCATGCAAACACAGTCTTAACTCACTGTCATACCATGCAAACTACAGACATGCAAGTAAAGAGAGTTACAGACATGCAAGTAAGGAGAGGATAAGAAAAAAAAAGTAAAGTAGTATAAACAAAAAGTGGGTTAGTTTACGCTACGAGCTACATCTACGTTCGTGTTAGTCTAATTTTTTTTTTTTTTTAATTTTTTGCTGGCATATCACACGCTGGCATGTCACAAGCTGGCATTATCGTCAACAGACTCATCCTCGACCACCACCCCAGAGCTCCTGTTGCTAATTGTTTTTTTTATTTTAAACAACGTTAATATTTTTAAAATGCCTATCTAGACGGTTCTTAAACACATTAACGCTGGTAGAGTTCACGACGGCGGGAAGATTATTCCATTTATCAATTACTTTAAACGTAAAGAAGTTTTTAGCGATATTAGTAATGAAACGTCTGCCACGCAACTTAAATCCGTTATTACGAGTATTGCTATTATCGAAAGTGAACAGTTTGTCAAAATTTACGTTATCGATGTTATTAACGATTTTGAAAACTTCAATAAGCTCCCCCCTTAATCTCCTAGTTTCGAGTGAATGCAAGTCTAACTCTTTAATCCTATCTTCATAAGGCTTGTTGCGCAATGACGGAATTAGTTTCGTGGCACGACGCTGAACCCTTTCTAACCTATCAATATCCTCACGCAAATACGGGCACCAAAACTGAACGGCATATTCTAAATGAGGCCTGACTAGGGACTTGTAAAGGGGCAATATAATATCCTTCGATTTAAATTCGAAATTACGCGCTATGAAGCCTAACATCCTATTAGCTTTTGCGCAAGACTCCAGGCACTGGTTCCTAACTTTTAAATCCTTAGATACGCGTACGCCTAAATCTACTTCCTCGTCAACGCTCGCTAACTCTCTATCATCCATCGTGTACGTGTAATTATTGTTACGAGAACCTATATGCAAAACTTTACATTTGTCTACGTTAAATTGCATCTGCCACTTATCCGTCCACTCCATAATCCTATTTACATCGTCTTGGAGCCTATTTCTATCGTCCTCGTTAACAACCTTACCGCCTATTTTAGTATCGTCCGCGAATTTTGACACGTTACTAGTCAATCCTACATCTATGTCGTTAATGTAAATTACGAATAGCAATGGGCCTAACACTGAACCCTGTGGGACACCGCTACCTACATCCAACCACCCCGATTCACTACCATTAACAACGACCCTCTGTCTCCTAGCACGAAGCCATTCCTCTAACCAGTTAGCTACCTGACCGCGTATACCGTGCGCTTTAACCTTCGCAATTAATCTTCTATGCGGAACTGTATCGAACGCCTTTTTAAAATCTAAATAAATAACGTCAGCCGCTCTATGCCTATCGTATTCGCGCACTATTTCGTTATAAAATTCTAACAAATTAGTTAAACAAGATCTATGGCGTCGAAACCCATGCTGACTACTATTAATCAAATCTCTACTTTCTAAGTGATCGATGATACGATCCCTAATACTACGGATTCCAAAAGTTTACCGACAATTGACGTTAAGCTAATGGGCCTATAATTGCTAGCTACGTGCGGTCGCCTTTTTTAAAAATGGGCGTGACGTTAGCTAATTTGAAGTCTTCAGGAATAATCCCCGTTTCGAGTGACTGATTAAAAATCTTCGTTAAGGGGCCTACGATAACGTCTTTCAAATCTTTCAAATGTCTGGGATAAAAAGCGTCAGGGCCTGGAGCCTTGCTAACTTTTAGCCTATCGATATAATGCGCAATCTCACCCTCGTAAACAGTTATTTCATCCAAAATAGTCTCGCTACTAAATGGAACGATATCGTCCACGTCGGGGACATTATTTACGTCTTCTACGGTAAAAACTGTCGCAAAAAAGTTATTGAAAATACCCGCCATCGCCTGAGCGTCAGAAGCCAAAGCGCCGTTAACATCCACTAGAGGGCCTATGTTATCTTTTATCGGCTTACGATTATTGACGTATTCAAAAAACTTTTTTGGATTATGTTTACTATCCGCAGCTATAAGTATCTCTAAATTACGCTTAGCATTCCTAACTGATCTTTTAACCTGACGTCTAAGCTCGATATATCTATTAAAGTTAGCTGCCGTGCCATTGCGCTTATTAAGTCTATACGCTCTGTTACGCTCGTTTATGAACTCGCCTATTTCCCTAGTCCACCACTTGGGCCTACCATGATTTCTAGCGCGCTTGGGCCTACGAGGAATAAACTCCCTTTCAATATTCATAAAACTTTCTTTAAACGCCTCCCAATGCAAATTTGTGTCATTACCCATAAATAAGTTATCCCAGTCCACTACCTCATCCTATCCGCAAAACTATCAAAATTAGCCCTACGAAAATCAGGGACTTCTATTACGTTACTATCCTTAGTGTTTTCTATCAAACTTAAACCTAAGAATTTGATGATCACTACATCCTAAACTCTCGCCTACTTCTAAACCTCGACTATATTTTCGCCGTTCGTCATCACCAAATCTAAAATATTGTCACCGCGCGTTGGTTCGGTAACTATCTGTCGTAAAAAATTATCCTCCATGAACTCAATCAATCTCAAACCCTCCTCATTACCAGTAAAAGTCTCGTAATTAACATTAGGGCAGTTAAAGTCTCCGACAATTATACTATTCCGATTGTCAATAAAGTTACCAAGAAGTGAGTAAAATCTAGTATCGGTGTCGAAGGGTTGAACGGGAGGTCTATAAACAACAACAAAATTAAAACTAATACTACGCGCCCTAACTTCAACGCATATCGCATTAATTGCTGCCGGAAAATCTATCTTAACCTCGATAGCCCTAAGGGAATTACGAATGTACAGCAAAACGCCGCCACCAAACCTATGTAACCTATCATTAGTAAAGAGTTTAAAACCCGGTATATCAAGTTCCCCCAACAAGTCCCGAGTCACGGTATTTAACCACGTTTCAGTGATAGCAACTATATCGTAGTTGCCGGAATAAATTATCGCCTTAAATTCGTTTAATTTATTTCTAATACTACGCGCGTTACAATAAAAGACGTTTAAGTTATTTTTTACCACGGGCCGGCGTTTTAAACTATTTTTCACGTCGGGCCCGCGTTCCCCGGACCCACAACGTTTAAAGAAGGCTTCGACCTATACAGCTTTCGCACGTTTTCGTCTATTAACCTACCTAGCCTAGCATTACCTATTTCATTAAAATGCACCCCATCTTTTATAAAAAGGCTAGGATCACTGAATTCGGACCACAGCTTTACGAAGGGTACATTTTCCTCAGCACAAATCTCTTCTAATTTATTATTAAAAATATTGTTTTTGACGTAATCCTAAGACCCAACCCGTGCCTAGGGGTAATACCTAGAACTAAAGACCTATCTGACCTCGCCTTCAGGGACCTAATTAACCCCCTATATCTCTCCAAAAGGTCAGGCACTCTCGTATCGGGCCTATACGAGTCGTTGCCTCCTACCATCGTCACCAACATCGAGTGACGGAGGCAACGTCAATCCTATCCACTTCGTCTCTAACTCTGTCAACCCTGGCCCCTGGAGACAGACCCTCATCCTCCTCTTGGTTGGATGCCGTTCAACGAACTCTTTGTCCATGTGGCGCACTAAAGAGTCCCCAATTAAAATAGTTTCCCCCTCATTCACGTCCCTTTCCAAATGGGCGAAAGGGTTCGAAACCTCGATAGGGGGGGGATTCCTATCACCTAACGTACGCGGCCTAGCTCCACCCTTAACTTCTCTAAATCCCTCCCCATCTACTACTCTCGGACCAACCTTAACCCCTTCCTCAACTCTATCCAACCTTCCCGACAAGCTACCTAAACTAGAAACTAGGTTACGCACCTCACCCTTCAAATTACTAACGTCTTCAACGTTAGTATTGGTTCGGCTTTCGTCAACCGTAGCCCTACCCCTGCCCTCATCAAGCGTTGCAAGTCTTTCCGTTACCTCACGTACACTGCGTTTTATGTCAACTATTTCCTCCATTAACTCGCAAAAGAAACAAACTGATCTCTCGGTAATCGCCATAGGACCGCCGTTATAATCTTTAAATTCCGAATACCACCGGTTTACCCACACCTAACACACGACGCTTTCTGCGACGGCATCGCGCAGTTAAAAATTAGTTTATAACCGTCACAAGTTTAAGTTAAATTAAGCCGGCACGCTATGAAAACTTCTAAATCGCTAAAAACCACTAATATTCAATTACTTAACTATAACAATGTGAATATAAACGCAAGTATATAAAATTCAAAACTTTCCAAAAGTAAAATTCTTAGCAATATGCAAAAGTAGATGCAATATCAGAGCTCAGGAAATGCGTCCGTTCAGTACAGAGTCTGGCTGACGAGTTGAAGATATGAATGGTGAAGAAGTTGCGGGTGGACTTTATGGCGAGGAGATGCAGGAAGTCGTATTTAATTTAGGTAAAAAAGCCTTTAAAATTGAGAAAATTTTAGGACGTAAGGGTACAGGGAAGAGAAAGATGTATCTGGTGAAGTGGCTAGGGTACCATGTAAGCTTCAACTCCTATATAAAAGCTCAAGTAATAATGAAACTTAAGTAGTATACAAAATGATGCCTAACCACTTCTACGTCACACTGCCATCCTCTGCCTCTTTGGACTTGCATCCTGCTTTATAACAGAATTGCATGGACCTATCGATTTGGGGCGTGGATCATACGAGGTCAGTTTGTGCGAATTTCAATTGACCACCAAGTTTCTAAGTATTTAGAAGAAAGAGGACGTTTTTCTGGTTCTTAGAAGACTCGATGAGTGTGAAAAATTAGACGTAACTTTAAATGATACTATACGCTCAGCCTGGGCAGGCGAGTTGCGGCTAAGCAGGCAAATCGTGGTGTAAAGCGGAGAAGGACTTAAAAAAAATGTTCTAAGCGTATGAAACCAGGCGTGGACTTATTTTTTAAAAACTAATATAAGGTAAATCTGATACAGATGCCTCTCATAGGTGAATGTACAACTGAAGTGGAAGGGCGAATTAACGGATGCACAGCTCGGAATGCTGCAAATCCGAGTTAAATCTCTTTGATGTGCCTCCAACGCAAACAAGTATTGTGGGGGCCGAATTCGTCACAATTCATCCTCTCAATGCTATTGGATCAACGACGGCGCCTATAGAGTTCGTGATTTCTTCGTCAGGTTGTAATTTTTTTGACCCTTCAAACGTGTTTCTTTACACTAAACTAAGAATTGCATATTCGGATGGTACAGATTGTAAAGATGGTTATGCAGTATACCCTGAAAACAACTTCCTACACACACCGATAAGTCAATGTGATGTGTACCTAAACCAAACTAACGTTTCACCTGGAGCTAGGCATCACTAGCGGCTCAAGGGTATTATATCCCTCCAATTGATGGACAGTGTAAAGTATAAATTTAAAAATTCTAAAAAGAAAATACACGATTGCTACGCGAGACTCCATTCGGATTTTTTTCGCAAGATAAGTTGCTTTCGAACGGTGTTTAAATGAGCTTTAAAATTACACGTACAGCCCTGAGATAAGATATGCTGAAATCTGGATGAGGGTAGCGACCAATCTGTCAAACCTGCTGTTGTACACATTTTAGATACGTATCTTAGAGTTCGTCGCGTGAAGCTGACTGCTAAAGCAGATGGAAATTGAGAAACGTTTGTTGAAAGATACAACTAAATACCCAATGAGACGCGTGATTTTTAAAACGCATACCGTCACGGCGGGTGTAACTACCAAGCAGATAGAAAATATAGCCTTGGGTATTCTCCCGCAGCGTGTTCTTATCGGCTTGCTCGACCATAAGTCCATGGTCGGCGAGTATAAGAAATCCGCCTTCAAATTCCAAAATTTGGGCTTGAAGAGCATAAATTTACATATTAATGGTGCATCTGTTGATGGGGCTTTGGAAGTGAAATACTCTGCAGGCCCCGAATTTTCTTTATGTTCACGCGCATACCATAATCTATCCCGCGATATTAATGGGTGATATTTTTTGCTCGGGTGTCACTATAGACGAGTTTATAAATGGAAGCAGCATCTTCGCATTTGATCTATCGGCTGATCAGTGTGGCAGCGCTAGCACACATCTGAACCCATCTGAACACCTAGACGCACGGCAGTCTCGGTGTAAGATTTGAATTTGGTGAAGCGTTAGCCAACCCTATAAGTGTACTGTTTTGCTTGGAAAGCCAGATTGTCATCGAGATTGACCGCTTCAGAAGTGTATCTCGCGATTTTTAAAAATAATGGATGAAATGACGATATACGAGGTTATGATGCAGGATTGTTTCACACGAAACATATTCGCAGGGACTTATGCAGAAAACGAAAAATTGAAACATCCGATTACGAAAAAATGTATTTATAGTAAACACCGACTCCCTTGGTAGCCCGGGTACCCACTGGTTCGCGATATTTGTTAGAAATAGAGAATGTGCCGAGTGTTATAACTCTTTAGCACTGCAATTGTGGCTCGACCCTGTAATTATGGATTTTATAAAAAACCTATATGTACAAAGAGTTGTGTGGAATCCACAGCGATATCAAAGATTTTTATCAAATATGTGTGGACACCATTGCCTCTGCTTTATTTCATTTCTGGCTCGCGGGAGCAGCTATTCAGATTTCTTAAAAAGCTAGATTTGTGATTATGAGGGTAATGATAACCTCGTGTTTAGCGAGGCAGTCCGCAGATTCCCCTTTGTAAATGAAACGGGCACGCGTGTTGTATAAATGAGAACATATATACAGGGTGTTTATAAAGTCCCTATCTATTTCAGTGAAAAAGTAGCAAAAAGGGTAAAATTCAATAACAATAATAGAAGGTATACATTTAATGAATACTTAAGCATATGATTCTACATAAGCACTATCAGTATCTCCACAGAGTTCGAATCTGTCAGCAGCATTGCAGAACACATTTTGGAGCATGAAAGGGGTTATTTTTGTAACTGCTGTTACGATACGAGCACGTAAATATCCCAGCTTCATTCAGATGGCATTTCAACCACCGTCGTCTTTCAACAAGATGGAGCACCTTGTCATTACGCAAACATTGTTCGGGAGTACCTAAATGAACGATTTCGAAATCGTTGAATCGGACGTGGAGGCAACAGGCTCTGGGACTCAATCCCCTGACCTAACGCCCTTGGATTTCTTCGCATGAGACTTTATCAAATTAACGTCTATCAAACGAGGGTTACAGATTTGCAAGATTTACGTGCTCTTATCGTAACGGCAGTTACAAAAATAACCCCTGTCATGCTACAAAATGTGTCCCGTAATGCTGCTGACAGATTCGAACTCTGTAGAGATACTGATGGTGCTCATGTAGAATCATATGCTTAAGTATTCATTAAATGTATGCCTTCTATTATATTGTTATTGAATTTTACCCTTTTTGCTACGTTTTCACTGAAATAAATAGGGACTTTATAAACACCCTGTATATACTACGTACCGGCGCAATAAGCCGATATTACTTAAAAAAAATTGTTGTTACAAGAATTATGTGTTAATTTTAATTATTTTTAAAATTGTTCCCTTGGTTTTATTAGTTAATAAAATGTTGAAAATATTTGGTTTATCCTTACCCCGACCCGCACACAGGTACAAGTAAAAAGAATAAAAAACTTACATCGTTTCTCCGACAATTTCGTATTCGCCGGAAATATTTTCGCGTAACGCTCCCTGGTCGCCCATGAAAAGAAAAATATTATGCAGTCGGAGCATCCTTAAGAATAAAAAATATACACGTTTAATTAGAAATATTATCGTTATTAGAGATTTAAGGATGTTTATTGACACGCAGAATAGAGAGATTTTAAAAATAAAAGCGACTTCTTACGCAGTAAGATCAATGATTGGAGCTTCCAGCGTTGACTCGTACGCCATTACACAGGGAAGTAGGTCTGCGTCAGAGCTAAAATGTTCAAAATAAAAACTAATGCTCCAATCATTTTAAAAGAGGTTTTATGTAAGAGAAAAAACTTGCACGAGTTACTGAGGCACAACTTAATAGACTGTTTTCGAATTACATGGTACTTACACGATGTGACGCAGCTTGCCCTAAGGATTGACTAGAGAATGCACAACCGTCGTCCACGATTCCCATGAAATGTACGCATGCGTCAGCGCTGTAAAATAACGACGTATGCGTAGAGAATGGGTATTATATATATATATATAATATATAGCGACGATATATAGATAACAATAGCTACTCACACTGTATCACCACATAGAAACACCTCGAGTGTTGTAAATTCGCCTAGACATTCGTGTATGAAAGAGTCTGACCTTTCAGATAAAAATAATAATAGATTAAAGTTGTGCACGAAAACCACAAAAGAAACACACTTCTACATAAATAACGACACAGTAGAAATAGATTCTATGTACTTCACTGAGAGCGAATAAGGTTATTAGCGCAGAGCACAATGTATCCACGTAAAATAACTTACATAACGATATTCGGGAATTCGTCCGACGACATTTTTTTGCTTATAAATTTGTATGCGCCATTTGAAAGCTTCACTAAACTGGAAATGGATCGTATATGGCTCTGTTACGCATTTTTCTAGGAGAGGGGAGAAAGCGCCCCTAGAATGGGGTATGATGAAGAAAAGCCTTCCCCCTCCCTCCCCACACTTTCAGAAAACTAAACACTCATTGGCTGAATGTGTTTTGGTGGGGTTTTCTGAGCGAGGTTTATGGGCGGTCCTTAAGTTTTTGTCTGCCCGCGAGAGAGAGAGAGAGAGAGAGAGAGAGAGAGAGAGAGAGAGAAGGTTTATAATTTAACCCAAAACTAAATTTTATTTCCTGATATTTAAGTTCTAACCTAAATTGTAGTGTTAAAATGTGTCCTCAAAAAAGGACGCTCGGCGTTAATGGGGTCATAGATGTATATGCATAAAATGTGAACCCTTAGAATATTTCTGTCTTTCAAATATCTATCTTCGCTTAAAAAAGAGTGCTGCTTGAAATGAAGAATTTTTTGGGGTTGAGGAAGCTTAATTGCTTGGAGTTAAAGTTATTTCATATGAACATATTTAATTAAGCTCACCATTAAAAAAAATTACATTTTCTGTATTACAAATATGCGTTAATAAACCAGTTATATTTCTTTTGGGCTGAGGAAGTTTAATTGGTATGGAGTTAAAAACTTTCAATGAACATATTTAATTAAGCTCACCATTAAGTAAAATTACATTTTCTGTATTACAAATATGCGTAGAAGACGGCATTACTTGAGATAGCCCTACTAAAATTATTTCTATAAACGCTGTATCATAACATTTATATAGGAAAATAATATATTTTAACGGTATGCGTTAACTGTCTTAAATTACTATTATTATAATATGGTTAAAAGATAAATTTTTATATTGAGATAAAATTTGTTTTAAATAACTCGTTGCTTTGTATAATTCCATTTAATACATTGTAAAAGGAGAAAAATAGTTAAGTTATCCCTAAACTTAAATCCAGCTTTATTGAAAAATTATATTAATATTTTTATAATATAATTTAAAGATAAATTCGTATATTAAGACAAAAATTTGTTTTTGTTTTAAATTTTTGTTTACCGTGTTTTAGTTTTTGCTTGAAAGAATGGTTAGCCTGCCGTTACATTACAGCCCTTGCCCTCATAAACGTATTTTTAATACTTTATGAGTATACATGTAGTACGTCTATTGTCTATGTCGTTTTTTGAGACCTTATTGCTCTACTATAGCCTCATAAATGTATTTTAATACGTTTATGCTTAATAGCTTTGGTTATTATTTGGGTCGTTTTTTGAGACCTTACTGGTCTAATGGTAGTGTTGTAATACTGCTAATGTTTGGGGGATAGTCTAAGGCAGACATGCACGCATGTATTTTGTTATTTTTGAGATGGGGATGAAGGGAAGTCTAAGGAAGGCATGTACGCGTGTATTTTGTTGTTTTGGGATAGAACTCTGTTAATTCTTCTTTACGTGCATCTGATTAAGTTATATACGAAGTGTGTGTGCTTTGCTGTTTTTGAGCGTGGGCGTTTTTATTCTTCTTTATACGTACAAGGCAATAACTGCGTTGATATGTATACATATATAATATATAAAACGATACAGTGTGCGTTTTAATTCTTCTTTATACGAAATGACTGTGTTTGCCATATACGATTGGCTGATTACGGTTTCTAAGCCAAATGGCTGTGATGTTGAAGCCACTGGCTGCCTGTACATTCTTGTACATATATATATATATATATATACACTACGCCAATTACGCCTCCTAAGCCAACTGGCTGTGATGCTAAAGCAGGCCAGAATGGCTGTCAAGATCTTCCTTATGCGATGAGCCATGCCAGCGTGAACATCTTCTCTCTCAACCTTCTTAGGTTAGGATACCCTTTATTAGGTTAGAATACCCCTTTGGGAGGTCTTTCCCCGGACCCCCTTCATCCTCCTCTCCCCCTTCATGCATCTTGGGGGACTAAACCCCATCCCCCTTGTTGCATACCCCTTGGATGGTCTAACCCCATCCCCCCTGCATCATTGATCATCTTGCATGCAATTTAACTGCATTTTTGCGAGGATACTACTGACTCTTTCATATGAACAGCGTGTCGAATAGGAACAGATAGATTTTCATTTTCATTGTGCAAAAATACTACCTTTAGGCTTAATTTTGACAAATCAATGAATAGTCGCCATTCATTTGGGTTATGTTCTGGGCCCAGAGCCAGCATCAACCCATTTATGTCACTACAGTGGCAACTCTCAAGAGTTGAAACTCTTCCTCAGAATCTCTTGTTGATATTGATATGGACACATTTTCGTAAGATTTATCATTCAAGTGCCATGTTTCAGGAGGCTTTAGAACACGAAATTGCTCGTTTTGAGCTACTGGCCTCATTGCTGATGGAAGATTTGAGTAGTCACTATGTTCTTTGTTCTTAGCTGAGAAACCATAAACATTAGTCGAGCAAAAGTAGCAGTCTGTGACATGGTCCTTCGGCTCCCTCCAGATCACTGGAACTATGATACAAAGGGCACTGACTTTCGAGTAGCTTTGAGCAAGCCCTCGCACAGCAAATGTGCGGGGCCCAAATCTCGACTTGATCTCCAACTTTACAGGAAAAGTAAAGTTCATATGACTTATTAATTACAGAAGTCATATTTCCTTGCTGAGATTTAGGAGTGAAATTTTCGCATATGGAACAGAACAAATTAGTACTGTTGATGCATTTGCGAGGCAAGATACTTCAGTGAAATCTGAAAGAAAAGCATTTTTTTTAATCTGAAATACTAATTTAAAGTTTTAGCGTGAATAAATTATAATATGTTGAAAGTCATAAGTTACGCATGACATAATAAAGCATTATATATGAAAAGTAGGTGAAAATAGTTTTAAGTATAACCAAAATTAGACGTGAGAGAAAAAATTGTGAGTACATCACTGTACTGAGTATATCATTGTACATCACTGTACTCAGTATGGTCAAATTAACAGAACTCTTATTCTTACTAAAGAAACGAAACTGTTGTTGACCAGAGATTATCGTAGACTAATAAAATAAAATAGAATTATGGGACAGTTTAAAAATTATTTAATTGCTAATTAAAATAATCCTGCACAGTTTACTTAATGACACAAAATTTAAAAACGGCAAGAAAGGTTTCTGTCCCAGATTTTTCAATGCCCACGCGGGATAAAAAAAATTCTGGTTTTTTTAAGACCAAATGTTTTTTCAAATTGAAACTAGATTTCTTCAAAGGTTACAACAAACAAAATTATAAAATTTTATTACAATAATATTTAACAATTAAACATCGTGAATAAATTGAAATTATTATACATAATATTGAAATTCTAAATCAATTCATCCCTAAAAAATTTGCTTAAAAATTTTTTTTTGCGGGACATTTTGACGCGGGATTTTTGGATCAAATGCGGGACTGTCCCGTAAAATACGGGACGTCTGGCAACCCTATTTCTGTTCAATTCCATGTGCAACGAATTGTCACGGAAGATGACATTAAAAAATTTTATTACTTGACTGCTTATAAGTGACATTAATTTACAGCATTATTATTTACAATGAAGTAGGATCTAACTTTGACTGCTTATAAGTGACATTAATTTACAGCATTATTATTTACAATGAAGTAGGATCTACTTACAGTAGGTACAATGAAGTAGGATCTACTTACAGTAGTTCTGTAATATTTAATTTAGGGAAAAATAGATGCAAACCCAACAAAAAAGCATTTAAAATCGTGCGTCCGAGATATTTGGTTTAACTATTCAGTGTGAATGCGAGGCATTATTCCCACAAAAAAAGAAAAAATACACAAATAAATTTTCATATCTTAAAATCGAAGACGATTCGGATTCGGATTTGATTCCTTTTATTTCGAACATAAACTATTCGAAACTTGAAATCGTTATTTTTAAAATGTAGTTATTAAGGGTGATGCTCAAACTTCACACAAAATTAATAGTTATTTAATACTTATATTTCATAAGCTACTCAGTTAATCCTGCAAAACTTTTCATTCACACACACACACACACACACACACACACACATATATTATATATATTATATATATTATATATATATATATATATGATACACACAGACCGTGCATGGAACAAGGAACTCTTTGGATAATTAAATCCACTATAGTCCGAATAAGTAATGGTAAATGACAAATACCATAGTTTTTCTTTTTCATGATGCAAGCCCGACGCGGGCAACGGGTCTCTCGCAAAGAGGTCCCATAAATATAGCTTCCCTCACCAGCTATCTGCAAAGCAGACAGGATCCAGCTTTGGAACATGGATCTAGGGTTTAAAGCAGCCTAGCCCCACTACATTTAGAACCTCAATATAAGTAAAAGACTCGTTGCATTCACGTCGGATTGAATAAATCAAAGAAAGAGGGACATGTTATGTGCCTTGAAAGTGGACGCTCAATTCTGCCAGTTGAGGTTTAAGTTTTGGTTTTGGCTAAAAATATAATAAAAAATATAATAGTTACCCCTCTTCTTTGATTTATTCAATCCGACGTGAATGCAACGAGTCTTTTACTTATATTGAGGTTCTAAAATGTAGTGGGGCTAGGCTGCTTTAAAACCTAGATCCATGTCCCAAAGCTGGATCCTGTCTGCTTTGCAGATAGCTGGTGACTCGTAGGGCGGAGTGAAAAACTCATTTTTCGAATTATCAAATTGGCTAGTGTGGAAAATGTGTTGTGAGTAGTGAGGAAATAAGCTGGTATAAATTTAAAATCATAACATTAATATCTTCAGGTGCCACAATGACCTTCAATATTGAAAAAAATTGAAAAAAGCAGATTTTAACCAATAATTACAGAAGAGTCCACGATGCACAATAGACAAGAATTTATTCACACTTGTATAAAAATAGCTCAGTCAACCTTTAAAAAAAGTTTCTATTCTCTAAAAACAGTTTCTATAGTCAGCTCACTCAGCTGTCACGTGAGTACCTCGGTTCAGTGTAGCTGTCGCTCTCGTAGCAGGTGGGTGTTCTGTTGTTGGCGTTACTCAGATAGTCTAAACTATATTTCTTATATATTTTGCATTTCTGTATTGTGTTGCCCTAAGTTTGCCATGTACTATTAACTGAAATTAATGTATAATTGTCTCGAGTTTGTGCAAAATCAACCAGGGCCTCAACTGAGTGCCCCATGTTTGGTATGGGGGAAGATTTGTGGCACAGGAATCTTCCTACATACGAAGGAGTTTTTAAATATTACTTGTTTGTAAGAAACGATTTGAAACAGAATACTAATAAAGATCCTTCAATATCTCAAATATTAGAACAAGTTGTTGATAAATTGAAAACAATTTGGGAAAGTGCTTCCGTCCCAATTCTGTCAGACAGGCGAATTGAAACAATGTTCAGAAGCTACCACGAAAAGTATCGTGTCATTATGAAGCCATACCAAAGCAGAAAAAATTCTGAAGCTTACAAAGCAAAGATTGATATGTTCAAAAAGAAGCACACACGAAACTTTTGACATTGCAGCGTGCAAGTGCAAAGTACTAACACAATGTTCTTGTCCCAAAGAAAAAACGGTTCCAAAGGAAGAAGTGACGTTCCTCTTAGATCAAAGGAGTGAAAGAAAACTGTTTATTGATAGAGTAGATATTACACTCTCAAAGAAAAAAGCATCTACGTTGCTAAGAAAGCAAAAAGAAGCTGTGAGGCTCACCAAAGAATCTTCACAGGAGAAATTGCAGGATACAAATGTTGAATTATCATCATCGACATCAAATAGTGAAAGTGAATCTGGCGAAATATCAGACGATACATTTCCAGAGCCAGTTAGCTCGAAGAGAAAGCTCGAACAACCTGAAGAACAATTATTCAAGAAAAGGAAAACTACAAATCTACCTTCAGTGGCTACTGCTTGTGACAGGACTGCAGTTTCAGATCGAGCTGCAGCATTCATTGTTAGTGCAGTATTGCAAGATATTGGAGAAGTTTCTATTGACAATACATCTGAAGTAGTGGATAGGAGTAAAATCAGAAGAGAAAGACAAAAGAAGAGATCAGAAATTATGAAAGATCAAATCAGGTCCCAATCAGAGGAATCTATTTTGATGGTCGAAAAGATTCTACACTCTTCCAAGAAAAAAAAGAGTCCAAAGTATATCAGAAGAAGGTAACAGAAGAACATATCACTTTAGTGAGAGAACCTGGTTCAGATTATTTGGGCCATTATTCTGTGAATTCTGGATCAGCTGAAGAAATATGTAAAGGAATGTTTGAGTATATTGGAAATAATGACATGAACCTGGAAAACCTTGTTGCCATTGGATGCGATGGTGCAGCAGTCAACACTGGAGAAAAGGGAGGCGTTATAAGGCTTATAGAATTGAAGCTGAAGAAGCCAGTTCAACATTTAGTGTGCCAGCTCCATGCCAATGAATTGCCATTACGCCATTTAGTTGCAAAGCTGGATGGAAAAACATCTGGCCCCCGCGGATTCACCGGTCCTATTGGCAGGGAATTGGAGAACTGTGAGAGTCTTCCTATTGTCGAGTTTGAAAGGATTGATGCTGAGGAACCAACTGTAGACTGTGAAGATCTTAGCACCGACCAAAAATATCTAATTGATATTCATCAGGCCATAACAAAGGGATATTGCTCTCCAGATCTTGCTCATCGTAGTCCAGGCAAAATGGCACATTCACGATGGCTGACTATAGCAAATCGTTTGCTTCGTCTATACGTTTCAACTGTAAGTCCATCTGAGAACCTCATGAACATTGCTTCTTTTATAATGAAGGTCTACATCCCAATGTGTTTTCTATTAAGCAAAGTACGTCTTTTGTCAATGGCTCAAAACATGTTTTCAAAACTATTGAACTAACAAGAACACTGAATAACGAAGTAAAGGATATTGTAAACCCTGTCATACAAAGAAATGCATTTTTTGCAAATCCAGAAAATATTCTAGCATCAATGATTCATGATGACCGCAGCGCCATAAGAGAATTAGCGTGGAGGCGAATAAAGAAAGCAAGGCAAACAAACAAGGAAAAAGTTGTGAGGCGTTTCACAGTACCTG
The DNA here is from genome assembly GCA_023014485.1 of Bathynomus jamesi. Lineage (NCBI taxonomy): Eukaryota > Metazoa > Arthropoda > Malacostraca > Isopoda > Cirolanidae > Bathynomus > Bathynomus jamesi. The sequence continues at coordinate 59,886 of JAJOZX010005340.1, forward strand.
TTATTCAATTTGAAGCTACTGATTATACTGATTTAATTAATTGGCAAAAATGCATTGTCACTGAACCACCTGTGACAAGACACCTGACAGAAAATGAGATTGAAGAATTCATAGA
>JAJOZX010005340.1:65000-67500 GCA_023014485.1 Bathynomus jamesi
TCTTTACGTTAATTATACTGCGTGTTTGCAGTTATAATGTATATATATATATATATATATATAAATATAATAATAGGCAATTTGTTTTTAAATTATAACATGATGAATATTAAAATATAGCCAAGTTTCATATGAATTAAGGTCAAAATTCTTTTTCATTATCGTAAACGTCATCAAGTTTTTTTAAAAGTCTTCCTAATATTTAATTGGCCGATAAATGTCCTTTTAGTTTAGGACATTTTTTTATTATTATTATTGTTATTATTATTTTTGAGATTATAATAATTTTCACTTAAAATTTAAAATATCATTTATTAATTAAAAATTATGATTTTATGTTCTAGAATTTTAAACTCGACGGTTCTTTTTTAGAGCAATTAAAAGGTTTTATTTGGTTGGTGCTCACTCATTTTAATTTACCTTTTTAGTCTTCACAAGAAAAAACGGCAGCAAATGTGTATACACAACTGTGTGTGTGTGTGTCTGTATATATATATATGTGGTGTGTGTGTGTGCGCGTGTGTGTGTTCTCTCTCTCTCTTCTCTCTCTCTCTCTCTCTCTCTCTCTCTCTCTTATTGCATAAATTATTCGTTGCAATTACGATATTATTTCGGTGTTTATCTTTTGATACTTTAATAAAATGAGCACGTTTTTTGCAGTGAAGGAATGGAACCTTGCGTTTACCAAATTTTTTGCTGAACTCTCAAGTCTTTCATTATTGAGGAAATATGGAACAAGATTTAGATGTAAGTATACTAACAGTGTGTGTGTGTGTGTATATATATGATGAATTTCACACTTAAACACGTGAAATGAAAAATGAATGAATGATGCAAACCCACAGGGATAAAGAAAAAAATGATTCTGGAATAATTTTTCTTTTCCCTTTTGGTTTGCATTTATATATATAATTTTAGCCATAATTTTTCCATATACTGAATTGGTTATGATTTTTGTTTGTTATATAGACTTCTACGTATTCTAATTATAGATAATTTCATACATCCTTTTTGAAACCTCTGAACACGCGATATATTAACTCAATGTTGTTAACATCCCCATTTATGTTCATAGGTTTCAAAACGTCTTTTAATATAAAATCACTTTTAATGGTGCCCCACCCTTTACAATTAGTGCATGCATGCTTAAAAAAAAAAAAGAACACAGCTAGAATAACATACAGATGTGGTTGTTGTATTCAGAAATGTGTGTATATATATATATATATAATTCGCTAACCTCGTTGCTCTTCGGTGCGATGGCCTCTCATTTGGTTTGATTTGGTGGAAAAATGATCCTGGGGAAATTTCGGGTCAAAATTCGAATATTTGGAGGTCGCGCCCGCCATTTGAAAATTTGCTGATTTCCATGACACCCAGGAGGTACAGCAAGCGTCACGTTACTTTTTTTTTGAGTGGAAGTTCCCCAGGAGGCCTATCATACCACCTTCCTCTTTTCCATTTGTTCATAAAACAGATAGAATACAATAGATATTTACAATAGATACATAGAATGGATATACTCGTAAATTTTACTGTTGCGTCAAAGATACGAGAGTTTTCTTAGTTTTGTCCGGAAGCTCTTCCGATAATTTGATACAACTTGCAGTAGATATTGCTTCTGTTGTTCATCATTGGTAATTAATTTGTTATAATCTTCAATCAATTTCACTCCTCTTTCAGCAATATCATTAACAACTTTCATGTGATTCACTACGTTCTTTGCAACCCAATAACTCTCATCGAGAAGCCAATCTTCTACTGGTTTGCTCAAGAACGTTGAAGACAATCCGAGTATACTGAAGAAGGACTTTGTGTTAGCAGTTACAAAATCTTCAAGTTGCTTATTGTCAATAGTTTTGATGTCTATTTGTGTTTCTTTGTAAGAGCCTCCTTCATTTTTCTTTGGTGTCAAAGCTGATTTTATCATCAAAGAAAGCCAATGCGATCAACTCTTCTGAGAGATACCACAAATGATTCTTGAATTTTTCTAAAGCAGCATTTGCTAGTTGTTCATTTGCTTTTGTAGCTGTGAAGATTTTTGAGAAGACTCAGATCATTTCGTGGAGCACTTGCTGTGCAGGGTGCTGAAAACCAATGCTTAATATAAATTGAAACAGAAAACCAACAAATTTCTTTTAGATTTCTTTCTTCTATTGCTGTTATTTTGAACTGACTTTTGAACATAAAGATTTTCATCGAATAAATGACTTTCGCCATCCAACGGGCTCTATGATAAGCCCCAGGCTTCCTGAATTTTATTCCAGTCGTTGGAGTACCGCCAAGCAAGATGATTGTCAGTTCCAATAACTCTCTGTAATCGTCGCGAGGTTGATCTTCATTGATTTTCTTGCTGCAAAGTTGATGATTTCCTCTTTTTCCTTTTGTGGATAATTTTCTAATTTATCGTATGAAGTTAGATTAATCTTATTCCAGTTTGTTTTGAATCTTTTGAATAACTGAATGTCAGGGCCTGATGAAGCCTGTAATGCAGGGGATA